>MINK01180816.1:262-10490 GCA_001735545.1 Phormia regina
CTGTAGTTTAGTCTACAATATTGATTATAGTTTGTCTATAATATGGACTATAATTTAGTATAAATATAGACTATAGTTTAGCCTGTAATATATAATATAGTTTAGTCTATAGACTATAATTTAGTCTAAAATATGAACTATAGTTCATAACATAATATTGACTATAGTTTAGACTATAATATAGACTAAAGTTTAGTCTAAAATATACTATAGTTAAGTATAAAATATGCACTATAATTTAGTCTATAATTAAGACTATACTTTAGTCTTCAATTTATACTATAGTTTAGTCTATAAAATGGACTATAGTTAAGCCTATAATATAAACTATAGTTTAGTCTTAATATAGACTATGGTTTAGCCTGTAATATATAATATAGTTTAGTCTATAGACTATAATTTAGTCTAAAATATGCACTATAATATAGTCCATAATATTGACTAGAGTTTAGTCTATTATAGAGACTAGAGTTTTGTCTATTGCTATAGACTGCAGTATATTATTAAAGACTATAGTTTAGTATATTACTATAAATTACAGTTTAGTTTATTACTATATACTATAAATTAGTTTGTTACTATTGACTATAGTTTAGTATATTACTATAAACTATATTCCTATAAACTATAAAAACTGACAACCCTAGATCCGGGTCTAAACCTAAGAACTGCAGGGTATTTCCTTCTTAATATTCTGCTAAATATTGTGTGTGTTAGTGTTAGTATTTAAAATGATCCCTTTTTATGAGATTTAAAAAATGAAAAAAATTCTCTATCAAATAGAAGGTGGTGTGTGTTGGTGGTGGCGGTGGTGTTAACATAAAGTACAAAAACAACTACAATTTTTTTTATTACAGAAGACGACTAGATAGTAGTAGCATGTATGGGTTTGGTATGTAGTGTATAGTACATACAAACAAAAATCTTTTGTTAAATCATGTCTTTATGTAGGTAGGTGGTTTTCTTGGAAACTCTATATGATAACTTATAAACAACATCACATACAACCCAAACTAAACCATCCATCCATACATCCAGCCTGCCTGCCAGCCAACCCAACATTTAGCCTTACCTCTACTTTGTATGGAGTTTTTTTTAGTTTAGTTATAAAAGTAAAGATCGTTTTTTTATTTTCATTTTAGTTGTACATGATATTTTCTACTACATCATCAATTTTGTCATAATTTTTTTTTGTTTGTCCGTCCGTCTTGGTATATAGATGGCCTTCTTGTTGTTTGGGTTTTTTTACTTCACTTTACTTCTTTTTGCTGCTTGCTATATGAATGAGGAGGAGGTTGATGATGATGATGATGACGAATCCATAAAAAGACATGATTGTCAATTTAATATTGTGTATCGTTTTCATAATTCTTTATTTTTTATTTTGTGAAATCAAGCAGCATTATAAAAACACTTAGAAGAGAGAATTTGTTTTAACAGCAAATAAAATTAAAACAAAATAAAACGTGATCTTGTCAAAAATACTAGGAAATTGAAAACAAATTTATAAATAAATAAAAAATAAAAAAAAAAAAAATAATAAGAAACCATAAGCTGTTTCATATACAAATTAGACCACGAAACGTTTATAAAAACAAAATGATTTGAAATTTTCATGAGAATAAGAATAATTTTTTGTTTTTCAAATTAAGGTGTAGGAAATATATCACTATCTGTCCGTAAGTAAATTGCAATATCACCCTCTCCTCCCCTTCCTAACCTTCATTCAGTTCTCCCCTTTTAAGAATCTTTTTCTTAAAATCAAGATTTCTTTTTAAATATTTTCTTTAAAAACTTGTTTCAATTTATTTTTAACAAAATCAAATCAAAAACAAAAAAATCGTTACAGTTTTTTTATAATTTTTGGGTGGGTGTTTTTTTTTTCTCATTCAAATTGGAGGTTGGTGGGTTTAGTTAATTTTTTGTAGTTGTTGTTGTTGTCTTTCGCTAGCCTCCGACACAAATATCAACTCAAGTAAATAAAAGCTCATAGTGGTGCTGGTGGAGCTGTCACACAGATTTCTACAAAATCTACATATAGACGGACATATGGACAGACTGACATACACACATGTAGAGTGATCATAAACTCGTACAATTTATTTGCCATGACTATGAAAATGAGGTTCGCTAACTAAGAAAAAAATATAAATAAAAATGTATGATAGAAAAAACAAAAAAAAAAAAAAAAGAAATACTAAGCGTGAATTAGCAATCAAGCCTTAATAAGATTATATTTAATAAAAAAACATATTATAATGCGTGGTTGTGGTGTGTAGTGTATTGCTGCTGTATAATGACAACAGCAAACAAACAAAAAAAAATAAGAAGAAAAACACTACACTTAGCCAAATGTGGAAAAGAAGGTGGGGTGTGCTATTTATTATGAAACAAAAGTCATAGAAGAAGTTCAATTTAAAAGGAAAATTATTAGCAAATATTAGACCTATTACAAATAGGTCTAATATTTCCATACAGAAATTCTGCCAAAAATTCCCCAAGTTTTATATTTGTTATTAAGAAGATGAAACTTAGTGTCCGGCTCGAAGGACCACATAAATACCGCTAAACGATACTTAAAAAGATAACAACAATATTGAGGGTTGAGGCTGAGAAGAAATACCAAAAACAATATATTGAGGGTTTAGGCTGGAAAGAGTATTTTTTAGCTGCTCGAGACTTCTACTAGATGGCAGTATAAATGTCTTAGCTTGCAAATCTCTAATATATTTTTTAAAAATTTCAAAAAATTTTTTCCTAAACTAAAAATTTTTAAAAATATAAAATTTATCCATTTAATTTTCTTTTATTTGACAAAAAAAAAATCGATTAATCGATTAAATTTATATTCGAATACTCAATTATTCGGAAAATATTAGTCAAATAATTTGTAACTTTAAACAAAAAAAAAAAAAAATAAATAATTCACAAAAATTACTTTTTTTTGTCTTATTCGAATACTCAATTATTCGGAAAATATTAATCGAATAATTTGTAATTTTAAATAATAAAAAAAAAATAAATAAATAAATAATTTATAATTTTTTTAACGCTTCTTCAATTTGGGACTTAAGGAAATATTAAATAAAGCGCTAAAGTATTTTTTATTCAATAAAAAAATATACATATTTTACAATTTGAAATGATTTTTTAATCGATTAAGAATATAAAGTTGTTTCAATTAAATAAATAAAAAACATGTTTGATTTTTAATACCTTAAGATAAGTTTTCGTTATAAAATTTTAATTCGGATACTCGATTATTCGTAATATTTTTAATGGACTAAGTTTTCATTTAATGTCGAACAATTTCGTTCAGAGCAGTACATGTTTTTATTCGATACTCCATTTTTATGTATTTTTTATTATAATTCACATACATAAGTATTTTTTTATCCATTAATGAGTTTTTTTTTTTATTCGAATAACATACAATTTCTTAAGATAACTCGAAACATATCGATCTGGGGAATAAATATATCAAGTAAATAAGCAATAGTTTCCAACAATTTGGAATTTCTTAAAAAAAATTTTCTTCATGCAAAATAATCGAAGTTTTATTCGAATACTTTTGTATTCGTAAAATATTGATCGTAAAAATTTCATTCTGAAAAATATTTTTTTAAGGATTCTTTTATTTTTAAGTGAAAAAAAAAAAATATTTATAAAAAATAATAATAAAACTACTTCCCATAAATATTTATTTATTCGAATAAAAAATATATTTTACGATTACTCGAAACATATTGATCGAATCAGAATAACATTTTTTTTAATTCAAGTTAATAAATTACTCAAGTGAATAATGTATATTTTGTGTAGATTATCAATTTATTAAACAATTTGTCTTTTTTAGAAATTATTTTTTTTATTACTCGATTATTCGCTTAATTTTAATCGAATGTATATTTATTTACAATTGAAAAATTTTAATTATTTGTATAAAGTTTAATCATTCAATTAAATAATTTTTATTCGAATAGTGGTTGTTGATGTTATTGAGTTTTCGATTATCCGAAAAATAATCGAATAAAATTCTTAAAAAAAAATTAATCGAATTTTATTTTATTTAAATAAATTTGTTTATTTAAAAAAAAAATAATAATAATAATAATAATAATAAATAAAGTATTCAAATACTCGATTAGTAAAATGATAATCGAATGAATATTTATTTAGTATTGAAAAATTTAGTTTATTTGAAAAAAATATATATACATTTTTTAATCGTTTAATTGGATAATTTTTATTCGAATGTTGGTTGTAATTTTTATTGAAAATCGCTTCGTTACGCGAAATAATAATCAAAAAAAGTTTCATTCGAATAAGAATTTTATTTTTATTCGTTTATTTTCAAAATGTTATTTACTTAGTTAAGAAATAATTATAATCGAATAATATTTTTCCAATAATCGAGTGTTCAAAAAATATTTATGAAATTATTTTTTATTTTTTTCAAATACTCGATTGTTTATAAAATAAATATTAATTTAGAATTGAGTTTTTTTTAAAGATCAAGTCTATATGTAAAATATTAATTATTTTTTTAAGAAAAAAATTAATCGAATAATATTTCTCAATTGTGTATTAAAAAAAAAGAAAAAAATTTTAATTAATTTATTGGAAAATTAACATAATTTTTTAATAGCTTTTTAATTATCTTATTTGAAAAACATAATCGAATAATATATTTCGATTATTCGAATAATATTTTTCTAATATTCGAATAATATTTTTGCATTACATTTAAAATATCTTCTTTGAAAAACAATAAAATAAACAAATTAATCGAATAATATTTTTTAGAATATTTTTCGATTATTCGTGTTAAAAATTTTGTATTTTTTTCAAATACTCGATATTGAACAAATGAATATTAATTTAGAATTGAAAAAAAAGTTTTTTTACAGGACTTGTTCTATATAAAATTATTAATTACTTTTTTTGAAAAAAAAAAAAAATTAATCGAATAATATTTCTCAATTGTGTCTTAAAAAAAAGGAAAAAAATATTAATTAATTTATTGAAAATAAACATATTTTTTAATAGTTTTTTAATTATTTGAAAAACATTAATATAAATGCAATTTTTTATCGAATAATATATTTCGATTATTCGAATAATATTTTTCGATTAATCGAATAATATTTTTGCATTACATTTAAATTATATTAATTTAAGATCTATAAAATAAACATATTAATCGAATAATATTTTTTTCGAATATTTTTCGATTATTCGTGTTCAAAATTTTTTATTTTTTATTTTTGTTCAAATACTCGATATTAATCAAATAAATATTAATTTAGAATTGAAAAAAATAGTTTTTTTTTTAAAAAGAACTTGTTCTATATGGAAATATTAATTAGTTTTTTGAGAAATAAATTAATCGAATAATATTTTTGTGTATTCAAAAAATATTATTTTATTGAAAAATTAACATATTTTTTAATCGTTTTTTATGTTATTTGAAAAACATAAATATAAATACAATTTTTTAACGAATAATATATTTTGATTATTCGTATAATATTTTTCGATTAATCGAATAATATTTTTCGAATATTCGAATAATATTTTTCCATTTGAATTAAATTATCTTATTTGAAAACAACGAAATAAACACATTAATCGAATAATATTTTCTTTTAAATATATTTTTCGATTATTCGAATAATATTTTTCGATTATATTTAAATTATCTTATTTGAAATACAATAAAATAATACATTAATCGAACAATATTTTCTTTTATATATATTTTTTTGATTATTCGATTAATATTTTTCGATTATTCGATTAATATTTTTCGATTATTCGATTAATATTTTTCTTATTTCGAAAATGTTTTTAGAAAATATTGATTAATTTGAAAAAAATTATAATAAAATAAATACAATAAAAATGTTATTTTTCCTATTATGAGTATACGAATATAATAACCACTCCAGAGGTTTAAACAGATTATATTTTCTTTAATATTCGATTATTATAAATAGAAATAGATTTAATTACATGATTTGGTAATTAGACTCGTTATAACCTTGTAGAGAAATAATATATGAACATAAAAGAACGATAATCAGAACTTAAATTTATTCTTAACTCTTTGTTTGAATTTCTAAAAGCTTTTGGCAGGGGAAGAAAAGTGTATAAGGTGTTTTAAACCTTTTAAAAAATTCCCTGTCATTTATTTTTACCCTTAAAAGGTGTTACTACTACTGTTTTTCTTTAAAAGACATTTATAAGGAATATTAAATTAGAAATTATGGAAAACATTTTGAGCTTCTTTAAAGCTGCTATTATATTTAAAAATAATAAACAGCTTTATTTATTAAAGCTAATAAAAGTTCAAGGATCTTAAATTTTACTACCAATACATACAAACAATTAAAAACATAAGAGTTGGATGTAAAAATATCAATTAATTATTTTTCAAGCCTGCATTTCATATAACAATGATGTTTATGGAATGTTATGTCATCTTTTAAGGTCTATTTTTTTTTCTTGTTTTCTCGGCTAATAGGGCGGCAGGTGGTATGATAGTGTTTTCTTATTTTTTCGTTTTTTTTTGAGTTTGGTGACTAGGTAAAGAATAATTGAACCAAGTAAAGAACCATCATTATCTTCAAACAACTTTGACGTTTCTTAATTTTTATTAAATTATTTACTATACTGGTTTTATTTTGGGTTGGTTTAAAATTTCTTAAGGTCTTTAAATAATTTTTTATTTTATTTTTGACGAAAGCTTAAAACTGCTGGATGATCATCAAAAATGATCATGGAATGATGTTTTTTTAAATAAAAAGTTGTTTAAAAACAAAAAACTGAAAAAAAAAACTATATTGTTTATGATTTTGAATTATGGGTTATTTTAAAAATATTTCTTAAAGTTGTCTTAAGTGTTTTATTTCATCAAAGAGTATAGAAATTCAAAATTTTGTTAATGGTTTTTTGGTTAAAAAAAAAATACATACAATTTTAAAAAGTAGTTTAACTACAATTTGCTAAGAAGGGGGAGGCTAAAAAAAAAAACGTTAATTTAAAAATTTAATTGAAAAAATATGGGGGCGTTAAAAAAACAAATATTCAAGGTTATATTAATAAATAAAATTGTGTGTAATTTTTTCCAATAATTTCTAGAAAAAGGTGTTATTTTGCTGTATTACTAGAAATCCTTTAAAACCTTTAAAGCAGGTGCAGCCCTTAACAAAACTTTTTGAAGTTTCCTTAAGAAGAAAAAAAATTTCCTTTTAATAACAAAAATATAAAAAAAGAAGCCAAACCTGGCTTAATAAACAGGTTGTTTGATGTTTAAATTTATGGCGGTTTAAAACCCCCATACTCTGTATAAAGTCTTTAAAGGAAGAAATACATACATACATACACATACCCTTTTCATAACAACTTTAGCATTAATTTACTTGCAATTGTTTGTTTGTTTATGTAGTTGTTAAACTATCAATGTATAAGAAAGTAAAAGAAACCACAACAGTTGTTTTCATGTTTCAAAAATGAAAAAAAAAAGAATCAAACGGCAACTAAAGAAGAAAAAAAAATCTCATTATCCTGTTTTCTACTCATCCTCATCCTTATGTCAAACAAAGTTTAACATAAGTTTACATGCACGTCCTAAGCGTGTACACAACAACATTGAGCAAACAACATGCAACATGTGCTAAAAAAAAAATTCCCAGACATTTATAGATTTTTTCTCTTTATTTTACAATTTAGTTCTATAAAAAAAGAGGGGTTGTTTTTCTTAAGTCTTCTTTTTTTCTTTTTAAAGCATAAAAGCAGAAAAGAAGAAAAAAAAAAGAAGATTCAAACCAGTTGCATTTTTTAAATGCAGTTTTATTTATTTTTATTTTTTTGTTTCCCCTTAGAATTTTTTTATAAGGGTAACAAGTGCTTTGTAATCCTACTGACAGGTTGCTCTAGGAGTTTGCTTTTTTTTAGGGGTGGGTTTTCGTTTTCTTTAAGACGTTGGTTTACAGGTTGTAGTTTGTTACTTAAAGACGTTGCTTTTTGAATTTGTATTTTTTTTTAAATTAAACTGACCAAAAGGGTGGCCAACTTCCTTTGAAAATTTCCCACGTTTTAGAGGAGTTTTTTTTTAAAGACTTAAAATTTTCCCAAAGAAAGTTATTTGTGCTTTGAATGAACACTAATTAATTTAACTCCCTTGTGGTTAATTAACTTCTTAGGCTGAGACAAATTTTCTTAAAGACATTATACGAGTATGTAGTTCCCACAAAAACTATTGAAGCTTGAAATATAAAATACCAATGACCATTAAGAGTTAGAGAAAAAAATTGTATGTTTAAGTCTATATTTCCCCTTTAAATATCATATCATTCATAGAAATACTTAATTTANNTGCTGCTCATAAAAATACATAAGTAAATAAAAATATGGTCCTACGAACTGGATGCTAGTGGTCTCAAGCGCTTCTGTTAGCTTAGGAAAATTAGAAAAGGATATGAAATATGTTAATATAGGAAGATTAGGAAAGAATATCAAATAGTTTGAAACATATTGGTGATTTAAAGGATATCAAATAGCTTGAAATATAAAACACCAATGATCATTAAAAATCGAATGTTTAGGTCTTTTAAATATAATGCCACTTGTTATAATCCGGTTCGTAGGACCGGATACTAGTAATATCAAGAGCTTCTGTTAGCTTAGGAAGATTAGAAAAGAATATCAAATAGCTTGAAATATAAAACACCATTAAGAGTTATAGAGAAAAAAATCTAATAATTATGTTTATAGTTCACCTTTAAATATCATTCCACTCATAAAATACACAAGTAAATAAAAATATGATCCTACGAACCGGATGCTAGCAATCTCAAGTGTTTCTGTTAGCTTAGGAAGATTAGAAATATGTGGAAAGAATATCAAATAGATTGAAATACAATGGTGATTTAAAGGATATCAAATACCTTGAAATATAAATCACCAATGACCATTAAGAATTATAGAGAAAAAATACATAAGTAAATAAAAATATGGTCCTACGAACTGGATGCTAGTGGTCTCAAGCGCTTCTGTTAGCTTAGGAAGACTATTTATTTATTTATTTATTTATTTATTGAAAATTTAGAACATGTTCTAAAATCTTTAATTCTAAAACTGGTATAATCGGAACCGTTTCAGATTCTTTTATGACATTCTCAGAACTAGTAGTATCACGACTAATTCCGATACTAGTGCAGCAGAACCTAATTACGGTTCCAAATTTGTTTTAAGAGGTGCTTAAGAGAACTAGTGCTTAAGAACTAATGCTGAATGACTTCTACATCACTTCTAAAAACATATTACTGTTTTTGCAATGATATCCTAAAATTTCTTAAAAGAAACTTGTAGAAAAAATTTGAAAAATTAAAAAAAGAAACAGTTCGTTAGAATTTAAAAAAAACAGATTCTAAAACCGTTCCCTAACGTATTAGTTCTGAATGTGACAATTTAGAACAATTGTCATTGATTAAAGAATTAATTTTAGAACCGTTCAATAGAATGGGTGCTAGCTAGCAAACACTTCTAGAGAACTAGTTCTGGAGATGATAATTTCAAACTGAAATCATTGGCCGTAACGCTAAAGTAGAACAAGTACAGAGTATTTTCATGTGTTCTGGAACTAGTTGAAGGAATTAATACAATTTTTCCTGGGTTTATTTATTTATTTATTTATTTATTTATTTATTTATTTATTTTTCAATCTTTATTTATAAATTGTTAATGAGTATTTTCTCTATTTTTTTAATAAAATCAAAACCTATGCATTGATTTTAATGAAATATATATTTTTTTTTATTTACAACAAATTTATCTTTATGATTAAGGAATAAAATTTTTTAATTTGCAACAAAATTTACGAGTTTTTAAGATTTTCTTTGATTTTTTTTATATTGTATAAAATTTCAATTTCTTCAGAAAATGCGCTTAATAACTCCTTAACCGTTAACTGTATTAAGAACTTTTGTATGAAAGACTTCAAGACAATTTCATTTAGAATTTTTAATATTTTGTTTTAATAAAATCAGACAACGATATTTACAAGAAAGAATTTCTTTAAAAGTGAAGGGAAATATTTTACAAAAATATAAGGCCCCTTAATGTTTTAAGAAAATGACTTATAGAGTATAACCCTAACCTGTTATAAATTTTACAAATTTTCAAGAATTAAGTCACGAAAATTAGAGCCCAATTAACACCTGGA
>MINK01180820.1:0-11457 GCA_001735545.1 Phormia regina
AAGTAATCACACTTTATTGCTCATAACTTCTAAAGTAAACATTGTACAATTCTTATTTTTATTTCATTTAACATAAAAACACATTGACTTTAAAAGAACAGGTAAAACATTTATATATTTTGAAAGTTCAAAGGTCAAAATTGATAATTGATATATAAAAATCTTAAAAAAAAAAAAAATAATTGACAATTTTTGAGAAATTTTAAGTTAAAGCCTATTGGTTTAGGAGTTATGAGCAATTTTTTTTTTTTGTATGTAAAATTTAAAATATTTACAAACATTATTATTAAGTGATTTTTTATAATAAATAAATAAATAAATAAATTTTATATACAAAATATTACTTCAGTTCATATTTTGTTACATATCTCCTGACTTAAATGAGTATCCAATATGAAATTTTGCACAATTATGATTCTTAATTCTTGTAAGTATTTTTTTGACCTTTGAACTTTCAATCTAAAGTAACTGTATATAAATTTTAAGGTAGTGTCCTTCATTTTAAAACTATACAAAAATTAGTTTTTTTATTTTCGATAGCTTAAGAGTTATTAATAATTGGAATTTATTTTTGTCTATAACTCCTAAACTAAATAAGGCTCCAATTTCAAATTTTTTATCCATATGGAGAAAAGTTATGTCAACGATAGATAATTTTTTAAGAATTTTAAAAATACCGGATTTTGAGATATAATAGTTTTAATTTTTGTATCTCCAACTTTAACCTTTGAACTTTTATTGTAAAAAACCTTGTACTTAAAGCTATAAAGGTAATATCTTTAATATGCGGTAACAACTGAGTGTCTACCATGTACATATATTAATGAATATATTAGAAGTTTAATAGGTATTCATTAGTAAAGTTCTTAACATTGTTTCTTTGTTTAATCCACCATATTTCTGTACCGAAAAGAAACATGGGTCTTAAATTTCATGGTTCGGAAAATCTTCTAATGGTCAATACTTGTTGTAAATTTTATCGAAATGTGAGGTTACAAATCCAATTGCTGTCCGTTTTGACATGGAATCACTTAGTAGTAAGTTCTCATATAAAATAAATAATAGTTATTGGGATAGCAACCCCCATTTGATGCCTTCCGGGTTAAGCAAGTAAATAATTAAAATTGAGCGAATAAAAACTATTAAAACAACAACAAATAAAGCGTTTTTTGGAGGAATTACGTTTACGTATCGTTAGTATTAACGTATAAAAAATAATTTTAGTATTCCACCAGGGATGAAAAATTCAGTACAATTGTACTTTTTGTCAGTACATTTCGCTCTCTAAAAATACAATAGTACTACGGTGATTAATTTAGTACAATTGTAATTTTTATCATTCCTGTATTCTACCATTAAGTAGTTATATCATTTGACTACTTAACTTTTTATATAGCATTTGGAGACCTTGAGTCAAATTTTATTAACAATTGCTGATATTATATTAAAAGCTAGTATATCACGCCCTCTATCGATAAGATTCAAATAGTAATATTAAAAGGTCAACAAAGTAAACTAATTCCTCTATTTCACTCTTATTAGAATCACAAATTTTCAAAGCGATAAAATTCTAAATCTACTTATAATATCTTACATTCTTATCAAGAGGGAAATATTCCCTGAGTCTGTAGCCAGATACAGGCATACTTTTATATTTTATTTTTTTATATTTTATTTATTATTTATTTTATATTTTATTTGTAATTTATTAATTTAACTCTGTGAATTTCTTTCTTTTATATTCTTCACATCAAATTGGTGGTAATTTTATACGAAAGTCTATAAATATATCCTCAAATTAAAATATATTCACAATTGTTATCATTAAAAATAACTTTTGAGAATATATGTCTGTTGAAATGGAGTTTTTGAAGCCCACAGTGTAATAAATTAAATTCTAATATATTCCATATAGTCTCGAAAGTCTTGGTATTGAAATTCGGTAAAATCCGTTGACGAATGACAGAACTATAAAAAAATTTTGTAGGACAGCCTCAAAATATTTTCTAATTTTTCATGCTCAAATTTAATATTTTTTAATTCACACACAATAATTGTAATTTGAAATTTTAAATATTTGGTTACAAACAGGTTCCTTAGAATGTTTGTTTATTTTAGCGGCTTCTTTAAAATATTCAGTGATTTAATATCTAAATACTTATTTCAATTTAAATAAACTATATCAAACCTTTCTTTAGTTTATTTTATATATAATAAATAAATTAAATTATCTTTCTTCAACAAATTAATTACCTTGAAAACCCCAAAAACCATAAAATTATTTAGATAACCTTGACCCTTTTATTTTTCCTTAAAAAAAGTCAACAGACAAACACTTTTATTATCCATATATCCATATACTCGCTCACATCTAAAAGGTCTTTGACCTCAAAAATTTAGCAACACAAAAACAATTCTAGGGAACATTTAAAATAATATTTTATTTAGACAAGCTATAGACAAATTATTTAATCTTTTGGAATAACTTAGTACATTCACCCAATAGAAAAGGAATTGTTGCTGACTTTCACCTTCATTAAATGCTTAATACAACAACAACAAAAAATTCTAGTGAGATAAAACAAAAAGCAGCCACCAACAAACCTTTCTTCCTTCCTCTCACTCTTTCATTGCTGGTAATAATTTACAAACTTTGAAAACAATACCAATACAAACATACAGCTTGTTGTAGTATCCTTATATATAATTTCTATACCTATACACACTGTTTTCAGAAAACCTCAAACAAAAAGAGATTTTTCTCTACCTTTGGGGCTAAAGGGAGAGATAGAGAGAGAGATGATACTAAAATGTTTTCCGTCTACTTGCTAAGGTTGGGTGTCTGTATTTGTATGTAAGTGATGCTTAAAACTTTTGTTTAAACTTTTATGTATGCACATATGATGCTTTAGGTGTATGAATTTTATTCAATTTGTGTTTGTGTGTGTGTATATATATACGAGAATTTAAGTGTAAATTTTAGAATCCTTGAATAAAATCTAGTTCAAAAGTTTATATATATTTTTTTGTTGTTGAGTTTATTGTATGTAAATTTTGGTTTAATTGCCAGGAACAAAACTAATGATTTTAATTTTTTTGTTATAAAATACAATGAGAAGAATTTAAAAGGAAATTACAAATGAAAAAGAAGCTAGAATAATTATATATATAAAGGATAAAATAATATTAGATTTCTAATATTTTAATTATAATCTCCTGTCTCAAGGAAAATACATCTCCAATTTATGAAAATTATCTATAAAATTATGCTCCTGTTCGGACGGAATGACAGACATCATAAAATCCCAACAAAATTAAATTTTTAGTAGATTTCTTCTATAATTTGAAAGAACTTTTTGTATATTAAATTTCTAAATAAATATTTTCATTTTTAAAACATATCTTTATAAAAGATTTCTTTAACTGTATTCCCCATTAGCACTTAATTCTATATGTTTGTGTTTATGAACTCCTGTATGAATATAATTTACTTTATATGCATATAAAATCTCATATGTCCTGGCTAAGGATAACTTTTAAAAGTTCTTGTATCTGCACACACATATACATATATATATGTATAAAAAATATCAATGCGTGTGTGTGTGTGTTTTTTAGAGAAATTATTCTAAAGTCAAATGTTTATGTCTGCTCTAATGTCTAGAATTTAAATTTTACTCTTATTTTGTTGGGGTGGTTATAGGTTGAAGACCTTTTGTCTGGTAGTATGAAATTTTATTTCTATATTTATATGTGTCTAAGTGTGTGCTAAGTTTATATAAATATATAAATGAAGGTCAAGTTTAAATATAATTTATAAAACTTTATTATTTGTTTAAAAATACCACACAGAAAACAAAAATATAATAATAGATGACCTAGAAATTTTATAAATTCATGTGAATGAATTAGTTTTAGTTAGGAATAAGAGAATGTGATGCAAATGTAGTGTAAGGAATATTTTAAAGTTTTAAAAGAAATTTAATTCAATTGCATAAATCATACATATTTTTAGAAAATAACAAAATGAATACACAATTCCAATTTAATCAAGTTTTTTGTAGATATTCTAGGATAAATAAATTCAATAAGATATTTTAAATATTTTTTTATGTAATTTCGTTTCCGGTTTAATTCTAGTTCAGTTTTCGTAAGTCTGGATCAGTCCTAGTTCAGTTATTCAATCGTTTTAGTTCCGTTCTGTTCTAATGCAATTCTAGTTTTGTTTTGTGTCAACTATAGTTTAGTTCAGCTTAAGTCCACTTCAGCTCTAGTTCGGTTCTAGTTCGGTTCCAGTTTAGTTCCAGCTCAGCTCCAGTTCTAATTCAATTCTAGTTCAGTTCTAGTTCAGTTCTGGTTCAGTTCTAGTTCAGTTTTAGTTCAGTTCTAGTTCAGTTCTAGTTCAGTTCTAGTTCAGTTCTAGTTCAATTTTAGCTCAGTTTTAGTTTAATTCTAGTTCATTTTTAATGCAGTTCTAGTTCAGTTCTAGTTCAGAGTTCTACTTCAGTTCTAGTTCAGAATTCTACTTCAGTTTTAGTTCAGAGTTCTACTTCAGTTTTAGTTCTGTTCTACATCAGTTTTAGTTCAGTTCTACATCAGTTTTAGTTCCGTTCTACATCAAATAAAGTTTAATTCCAGTTCAGTTATACTTCGGCTTTAGTTTCTAGTTCAGTTCAATTCTAATTAATTTTCAGTACAGTTCTAGTTCCTTAATTTAAATATATTCACTTGTTGCTTAAGTCTAATACAATTCTAGTTAAATTTTAGTTATTGTCTATCCCTCGCATTTCGCAGCAAAGAAACCGGAAACTTAAAGGACTCAATAAGTAGAAATCACTAAAACCAAAGCATTGTAGCCACAACAGCAACATCTATATGAAAAACTCTCTAACAAAATTTCACAATTGGATATACATACACACACACACACACTTAAATACATACCAAGATACATAGTCAATTTGATATGAATGTATATGTAAGGATGTTTGATAAAAATAGACGTCGTGTATTTTTTTTCTTTACTTATAGATCTGAAAGCAAATTGTAACATTACTTTGTTAGATGGATGGATATACGAGTACAAGTGGAACATATTATCATTTTCTTTGTGGTAACACAAATGCCAACCAAATGCACCAGAACAAGAAGAAAACTTTACGAGAAGAAGAAAGAAACTAAATTTTCAAATAGAAAAAAACTACAATGTAACAAGTACAGGACAGACTCCTAAACTATACAGAACTATTTGAGGAAAGATTGAGTTAAATGGATTAACATTGTGGGCCTAAATAGAAGCAGAAAACAACAGTTGAAAAAAAACAAATTGAAAGAAACAGGAAACAGAATCAGGGAGTTTAAGAGTTTTTTGCAAATACAAGAAAAAAAGAAAAACATAATAATAGCAACACAAATAGAAATGCGTTTTAAAAAGACAAACCTAAAGAGCCCAAGAGGAGTAAGGAGAAAATAATGAACTTTTATGAACAAGAGTTTTTAAAGGAAACAGAAAAAACTATAAAATTATTTAACACAAAGGAAAAGAATAGTAGGTTTTATTTTGAAAATAACAAAAAAAAAAAAAATAGTGAAACAAATAGTTTCAAAAATTGGCAAAATATTTTTTAAAATATTTCTTTATTATAAAATAAATTTTCAATTTACCAGGAGGTGTTTTGTGTAAACAAATATGTAAATAAAAAAAACATTTTTTGTTTAAGCGCTTCAAATAAAAATATTCCCTTTTTATTTGTTTTAGTGAGGAAAACGCCCCATTTTTTATATAAAATGGAAAATATATAAAAATATATATTTTTTTTAATATTTTTTGTTTATATTTTCTGATTGTCTGTGTCAAAAGCTTATGTAGCAGACCACTTTTCCTACAGACACTCATATAGAATAAACACTATTTTTTTCATTACTATATCACCATAAATTATGCCAACACTAAATTATTGAAGCAATCATATATTAGTTACTTTAGTTTGGGAAACATATATTTTAAAATTGACTGCGAATTAAATAAAAATGAAGGAGTACTGAACTTTAATTAATCAGGAAAATAAGCAAAACTGAAACAGATCTAAAGTAAAACTGAACTAGAATTGAAATAGAACAGAACTAGAACTAAACTAGAACTTAGCCAGAATTAAATTAAAATAAAACTGGAAATGAAACTGAAATTAGAGCTGAACTAGAAATGAAGCTGAATTAGAACCCAAGGGCTAAACTAAAACTGAACTAAACTAAAACTTAACTAAACAAAAACTGGACTAGAACTGAGTTAAAACTTAACTAGAACCAAACTTAGCTGAATTTAACTAAATTTGATGTAGATCAGAATTATAACTGAACTATAACTGAACTAAAATTGAACCTGAACTAGAACTGAATCAGAACTAAATGGAACTTAACCAGAACTAAATTAAAACTCAAATAGAACGGAATCAGAACTGAAATAAAAGTGAACTAGAACTAAACTAAAACTGAACATGGACTGAACTAGAACTGTACTAGAACTAAACTGAAATGAACTAGAACTTTATTAGAATTGAATTAAAGCTGAACTAGAAATGAGCTAGAACCGAACTGCAATAGATCTGAACTAGAATTGATCAAGAACTGAACTAGATCTGAACTAAAACTAAACTAGAACTGAACTAGAACTAAACTAGAACTGAACTAGAACTGAAATAGTACTGAACTAGAACTGAACTAGAACTGAACTATATCTCAACTAGAACTGTACTAAAACAGAACTAGACCCAAAATTTAAATAATAAATAAATTGAAATTGAAAAAAAACTGAACTATAACTGAACTAGAACTGAACTACCACTGAGCTAGAAGTGAACTAGTAATAAACTAGAACTGAGCCAGAGCTGAACCAGAATTGAACTAAAACTAGAAATGAACTAGAACTGAACTAGAAATGAAATAGTACTGAACTAAAACTGAACTAGGACTGAACTAGAACTGAACTATAACTCAACTAGAACTGTACTAAAACTGAACTAGAACCGGAACTGAATTTGAACTGATCTGGAACTGAACTAAAACTGAACTAGAACTGAAGTAGTTCTGTACTAGAACTGAACTACCACTGAGCTAGAAGTGAACTAGTAATAAACTAGAACTGAGAAGCAA
The DNA here is from genome assembly GCA_001735545.1 of Phormia regina. Lineage (NCBI taxonomy): Eukaryota > Metazoa > Arthropoda > Insecta > Diptera > Calliphoridae > Phormia > Phormia regina. The sequence goes on from MINK01180820.1 coordinate 7,150, forward strand.
CCAAATCAATGTGTTAAAATAAGAATAATATATAATATACCCACAAACGCATACACCCACCAAAGAAAACAATACAAATTACTAAGTTAAACGGAAATAAAAGAAGAAGAAAAAGGAAAAACTAAAAAGAAAATCTCTAACAATAGCTAACACAACAGAATAAGTTGCTACTTCTAAGTTTCTGGATTTTAAACAATATTTTTTCCTTCTTTTTAACAAAAAACAACCACCAACATAACCACAATAGCCACAACAACAAAACAAAACTAAATATGAGACAATAGCCCAGGATAAGGGACGACAAAGCAACAGACTAAATCTTATACCAAAATTCAAAAAAGAGCTCTAAAACATGTTAAAGCATTTTAAGACTCTAAAGTCTGAGCTAAAAAAAACTTCTTCATAAAAAAATGGACAAACAGCAAGCTAAAGTTAAAAGCAAGTTAAACAGTAATATAGCACATCCTTGTACTAAAGAAAATAAAATAAAAGAAACAACTAAAAAACGTAAACTACAATCAGGAATTCCATCTTTTAGGCTCAACTTATTTCAACATTCTTCTTACAGCCACTGGAATGAGAACCGCAAAAACCAAAAAAAAACTTTAACTAATTTCGTTCTGTTTTAAGAATTATAATATGAAAGAGACAATGTTGGCAGAAATAATTGTTTACAGCCACTTAATATAAAGGCCCAACAATAAGCCGGGACAAATTTACACCAAGATAATTAAATCTTGTCAGCACTAAAAACATGTGGTTGCCTGTCATTCCTGCAAATGAGTTATGTGTTTATACACTTGGTATTCCTTTAAAACTTTTTATAAATCTGTTGTTGTTGTTGCTCTTTTTCATATCCCAAAAAATTTAAATGACTTAACATCCATCTCTTTTTCCTGACACAATGCAACAAGACTTGATGTTTTACAGAAAAAAAAGACAAAAACAAAAAAACATTAATATTTTTTAGCCTTTTTGTTGGCCATATATTCATGGCTTAAAATTGTCCACCATTATTTTATTTACTGCTTTGCAAAGCATCACTATTTAGTATATAATGGTGGGGAAAAAAGGGAGGGAAAACACATTTAGAAGATTAATTTCCTAAGGAAAATGCGCTCTTAACAAAATGTCTAATATTATGGGTAATTTTTCCTTTAGTTTATGGGCACAAGACAAATTTATAAACAACAACACAAATTTTGTGTAAATGTTTATATTTTTAAATAAATTTTGGTGAAATATTGTGTTAGAAATATAGTTTTTTTGTAGCTGCATAATTTTTTTATAAAACAACAAAAATTTATAAAAGTAAATTCACAAAACTGATTTATAAGTGCACAGTTTTCTAAAGAAAATATTAAATTATATTTTTTGAAATATAAATTCCTTAAAAAGTTATTGAAAATTTACTATATAGAAAACAGAAAACTTGAAAGTCAATTTGGTCTCTCTTTTCGATAGTTAAAAGTCCACGTTACTGGCTTAAGCAATCCTTTGTTTAAATCTGTTAGTATTAGCTATAAACTTATCTTTATTTCTTAGAAATAAATAAATTATTCACTTCTTAAATTAAGAAAAATCCAAATAACTCTTTATTAATATTAATCATACGACATGGTAAACAAAATAACAAACATAGTTCTTAAAAAACCAACAGCAATTTGTTTTGTGTTCAGTTCTGGTGCAGCTCTAGTTTAGTTCTAGTTCAGTTTTAGTTCAGTTCTAGATCATTTCTAGTTCAGTTCTAGTTCAGTTCAGTTTTAGTTCAGTTCTAGTTTCGTTCCAGTTTCGTTCTAGTTCAGTTCTAATTCACTTCTAGTTCACTTCTATTTCAGTTCTAGTTCATTTCCAAATCAGTTCTAGTTTAAATATACTTCGTTTTTAATTAACAAGTTTTTGGGCCTCTAGATAGGAAGGAAATCATGCTTGAAAAAATTGATCCACCATAACGTATGATTAATATTAATTATGTCATATTTTATAAAAATCACTGTAACTTTTATAAATATTCATAGATTTTTATAGAACAAAATGTAGTTCAATCTTTGGAAAATTAGCTTTTATTGGATTATAAAAGAAATAAAATTGTTTCCCGAAAATAATGTATATTTTGTGGCATTTATGTTGGTTTGTTTTTTATATTAATTCTTCAATTTAAATGTTTTTGTGACCTTGACATTTTCAGAGTAATACAATCATCACATCCTGTATGTAATACCATTATGTTATTTGGTGTCATCATATGTTTAACATCCGTCATATTATTGGGTATGGATGGACGTTTTGTAGATCCAGAAGAATATCCAAAAGTAAGTGAATTTTGTAAAAATTTTATAAACTATTTAAAGGGCTTTTAAATTATTTAAAGGGTTAAAATTTTTTTTTTAAATATTTAATTCTAAATATCTTTTGTTCTTAAGTTTTGCATAAATTTTTATTATTCTATTTAATTTTAATATTTTTTTTTAAATATTTTTCTTTTAGATTTGTCAAGCTAGAGCTTGGCTTTTATCCACCGGTTTTACTTTAGCTTATGGTGCCATGTTTAGTAAAGTATGGCGTGTACATCGATTTACTACTAAAGCGAAAAGAGATCCCAAAGTGAGTAAATATTTTAAGAAACCACAAGTAAGTGTCAAATTTTCTAACTAAAATTATATCGAAACTAAGGCATAAGGCACCATTTTTGGCAATAAAGCAAACTACAGAAGAGTGCACTAACAAAAACATACAAAATGTATTAAAATTATTTTAATAAGACTGAAATTAATTATACGTCTTTAAAGAGAAAGCACTTAGGAAATAAATCATAGATAAAATATATAAAAGGGAAATAGAAATAATCATCATCAATGATGAAATTTATCTTATATTTCATGTGAAAATTTAAACAAAAATTTATATAATAATTTTTAAAACAAATTTTGTTATTTAAGCTTTAAATTAATTCTCAACAACAAAATATATTTTAATTTCCTATATTTATTTTATTTTTCTTTTTTTTTATTATTATTATTATCATTTTTATTTTCTGTATAATTTTAAAATGCAATAACAACATAATTATACAATTAATACATTTGCTTACACATACACAAATGTAGCCAAATAGCAGAAAAAACAACAACACAATAACACACTTACTGACAGTGACATTTTATAAATGAACTGATAATGTCCAAAATGTGCAACGATAATGATGAGTTGATATATTAAAAAAAAAACTACATGATAGTTTATTTGTGCGTGTATAAATGAAAAAACAGCAAAAATTATATTTCACAATGTTTATTTTTTTTTACGCGAAAACAAAAAAATAAATAAATACAAAAATATTATTAACATGACAGATAACAAGAAAAATGAGTAAAAATAAATAGCAACAGCAGTTTGAGATAAAAAAAAAAGAAAAACATTAAAATACAATATAATTTAAAATGAACAAATAAAATCGATTAAAAAGTTATACATTAAAATATGTATGACAGTTGAAAGGAAGATATAAAACAGAGGAAGAAAAATTTTATTCAACAATGATTAATGGCTAAAGAAACAAATAAGAGAAAATACAAATTAACAGTATTTAAAATTTTGTAATTAAGATGATGATAAAATTGAGGTTTATCTACAGAATAAAAAGGATTTAATAATGAAAAAGTAAAATATTTAATATTATTTTAAAAATTTTATAAAAACTCTTTAAAATTTAACATGATGTAATCAATTAAAATTTTTAAGACTTCAAGCTGCAGCGAATATAAGAAGTTTCAAGAATCTGTTACTATAATTTCTTTTTAATTTTCACATAAATTCTAAAAAAAGAAAGTTTTTTTTTTAATTTTTCAATTTCTTTTTCTAATTCCACCCTGAATTAATGTACAAAATAATAATAATTAAAGCCTATTTCCTCTTACAATCCTTTTTAAATAATAAATTTTATGAAAAATCGTACTTTAATGGCACTTTTAAGAAAAAGTTCCACTTACGTATGATTAATATTAATTAAGACTTATTTCACTAAATATCCTATAATTTCTTTAAATATCAAAATATTTTTACAATAAAATATGCCAATAAAAGCTAAAATGTTAAGCTTTAACAGCACATGCCTCAATGTTTCTAAAGCTCCCATATTAAGATATCAAAATTCACCAAAATGAAAGAAAAATGTATAAAAAAAAAATAAAAAAATTATTTAACTTTTGTTTAATTCCTTAAAATACAAAAATGGCTTAAAACAGTAAATTTTTATAAATTTTGAAGCGTTAAACTATCGAAAGAATATACAAAATGCAAAATCAGTTA
>MINK01180828.1:0-27307 GCA_001735545.1 Phormia regina
TTATTATAATTTTTTTTAACTTCTAAAAGATGTCGTGAAAATAATTCCAAAAACGCCTACGGTCAAGGTACACAGTTTTTTGCATAGACTTATATTTCCTAAAATAAAAAGTACGAATCTCTAAAGGACTGCAGTTTAGGAATCTATAAAAGTTAAAAATTTTCATTAAAAATCAATTACACTTCAGAAAAATTTTAATTTTATAGTCGAAAATGTGAACTAACCTATTAATTTATGAAAGTAGACCAAAAGCAAATGAAAACTAAGAAATAAATGTATTAGCTTTTCCGGCTTTATTTTTTGGACACTTTCAGACCATTTTTATAGACCAATTTAGCTTTTATTTTTCTCAAGTTCTGGCAACACTAGTTATTTTCCTTCTCTGCTATAAATATGTCTTATTTGCAATTTTTATTATTATAACTTTCGACATAATATTTTTATAAAAAGAAAAAATGTGTTTTTAAGAATGTTCTTCAATATTATCTTTACGACCCCTCAGGAATGTCCTTACGGACCCCTTGCGGGTCGCGGAATTTGAATAATTTAATATAAAATTTTTTAATATATAACATTTCAATTAATAAATTAATTAAGTAAATATCATACATAGGTAATTAAAATTTAATTTTAACTTTTATCTATGTAGATAATTAAATTGAGTAAAAGTCATTTCAAAATTTCAATTAATAATTTAATAGATTTTTTTTTTAACATTTTATGTGTGATATTTTACGATGTTTATTTTTGTTGAAAATAAAAAATCGTTAAACCCGTGTTTGTCTTAACACTTCCTTAAAATAATAGAATTTTGAAAAAAACTTCTAGGAATCCCTTCCTACTTATTTTTTTCCTTGAAATAGATCCCTGAGTACAATTTAAAAGACTTTTTCAGGCTTTCATTTATTTATTTATTTATTTATTTTTGTTATGTTTTTTTTTTTCTGCGAAGAGCTCCGATATCTCAGGAATTTTTATACATTCATTTTTATTTATTGCTTTACTTCTATTCAGATCTGTCACGGAACTTATGTTGAATTTCCATTGGCAGATTATTTCGTGTGCTGACTTTAATGTAGCTTATAGATTTTTTGGGATTTTTTTTTTTTTTGGATTTCGAAATCATATCAACGTAACATTTTCGGTAATTTATTTTTGTATTTTCACATTTTTTGAATGCGACTTATAAACACGAAATAAGCTTTAATTATCATTTGTATGTAAACAAATTTGCAATCGTAAATTGCTTTGTTGTCTCTGTTTGGTGGTACCAAAGCAGAGTGGAATACGTATTTTCTGTGCCGCTACACACATGGCGCCCGCCTTGCACTGGGTGCAATATTGTGGGACTCAGTTAGCAGCGTCAGGTATTGGGGCAAGTTGAACTTAACGTCGTAAACGCTGTTAAAGATGTAGTTACAGACTGTCGTAATCCGACATCCGGTTCGAAGGACCATAAACAAAATTGCAATCATAAATTGCCTTGTTGTCTCTGTTTGGCGGTACCAAAGCAGATTTTGTGGACTGTAATTAGACACCAGCAGAATGGAATACGTATTTTCTGTGCCACTACACACTTCATCAGAATTCGTGGTCTGATGGTCGTCTTATCATTTAGTTATGTTATTTCGTAAACATTTTTTAGAAAACCACTTATCAATTAAAATCAATCATACGCGCCAGGGGAAAAATGTTTTGCAGTTTTTTAATTATAAGTCTATAAATTTTTCACCTTTGAATATAAACACAATTTTAAGTTGTTCATTATAATTTTGTCATTATAAATCTAATTGTAGTTATAATTATTTTTGTGTTATCAGGAGTAATATTTTTATTCCTGGCATGTAAAATGTTGTAATGGTAAAAGGAGCAACTTTGTATCCCTAAAAATAACATTGAATATGCTTTTAATGTTGAAAATATAGAAAACAGAGAAAAATATGTGAAAGTAAAGTCATAAAACTTAATTTTGTATATCTTTAATTTATAATTTCCAAACTTGAAAATAGCAATTAAATTATTTTATTACTTTTATTAAAATAAAAGTTATAAACACTTTTCTAAAATAACCTTTTAATTAAAATCAATTATACGCCTAGAGTAATTAATTTTTAAACTATTAATAATTTAAGGAAATTGAAAGAAATTTTACAGTTAAGTTTAATTAATATTATTTAATAATAATTCTAATATAAAAATTTACTTAAACTACTTACAAGACAATTAAATAATACATAATAATGACAAATTTTGAAATTCCCAGCTACTGAAAATAAATAATTTTTCTGGTGTCATAAAAATATTAACAGATCACTATTAAATATATTAATAGATATTAACAGACAACTTACTAGATAACTTCTTAGATGTCAAATATTGGCTAACGAAATTGTATTCTATTACTTTTAATTATTTAATAACTAAATAATCTGTTAACATTATTTTAAAAATTTTGAAAACTTTTTTGCAGTGTATTTTAGATACATACTTCCTTTATTTTGTGCCAGACAGACATAACTAAAAATTTTAGATCTTGTACTTTTTTCTTTATTATTATTTAATTATTTATTTATTTATTTATTTATTTATTTATTTATTTATTTATTTATTTATTTATTTGAGACATCTTATTCTCAAATTAAATGTTGTCCCTTTTCATTGTTATCAAATTCAAATCCATTTTAAAAGTGAATTTTTTGAGTTAATACAATCTTGTTCTTAATGAGCGCTATATATATTTTCATACATATATTCATATTCAAAATTATTTCTCTTAATATTATTAAAAAACAAATATAAATCATTTGAAATAAATTTATTTTTGCATTGTATATTTTATGAAATTTTGCTTAATGATTTTTCTTTTCTTTTTTTTTTTATATTTTTCTCATGTTCATTTACAAATTAATATGAAAACATTTTTACAAATACATATATTCAATGTACATTTAACAAATATTTTATTTGTTTTATTGTTGTACCTAAGATTTCAAAAAAATAAAACAAAAAATAATAGTGTATTTCAAAACGATAGCTCGTGTTTCGGCATAGACAATAACGAAACTCGGTAATGATTCAAAATTCAAAAAGGCGTATAAAAAAACCTTTAATATTTTGGCAAACATTTGTATTTAAATTTTTTTCTTTTTTTTTCAAAATTTGTTTTTATTTTAATAATAAATGTAAAGATGTGTATTAGACCTTAAGGCGTATATTTCATTATCACAATTTTAAATTTTATTTTATATATTTGGGTTAAATTTTTATTAGCACCTTTATTTTAATTATAATTTTTTAGTTTTTTGCTCATAATATTTTTTTCTAAAAATGTTATAAGGAAATAAAATTTGCATAGAACCATTTAATTATTTAGTTTTGGGACATTTAATTATTATTTTTTATTGCTGTTGGAAATTTTATAAATAAATATATTTATAGGTGTTGTTTTAAAAGCAAAATGCATAAATTTTAAATTTTTGCAAATAATAGGAATGTTTAGTTTATAAATTTTTAAAATAGATTGAAACATATTTTTTATTATTATTTTTTATTTTAAATAGAGTTTTTATTATCTAGTATTTGTAATTAAAAATTAAGATTAGTTTTTCAAAAATTAATTTTATAATAATTTACAATTTTTACAATTTTATTGTGCAAAAGTATTTTTATTAAATATATTAATAGTATTCCAAACACATGCAGAGAAAAAATATGGTTCAGGTGGCCATAAACTAAGAGCAACATACTATGATTGCAATATATGATTCCAGGTTACAATAAGTATAATTTTATGTAATCATTATTCATTTTCTTATCATTTAATGATTCGGTTTAATCATATTCATAACTTTTTTTATCAATTAATAATACCATTTTATCATATACATAAACAAATTTGATCATTTAATGTTCCCATTTTACCATATATATGAATCAATTTTATCATATATATAATCCCATTTTATTATAAATATAATCCCCCAGTTTCCAATACTGAAAAGTTGTAAAATTTATCTGAATATTTTTTTACATCATTTGTTTATTAAATATATTTGTAATTGGTTTAAAATTATTATTTAAATAAATTTACAGCCCTTAAAAAAAAACATGAAAGAAAATGTAAAATTTGTCTATAAAAATAAAATAAATTAAATTTTTAACATTATTAAAAATATTATTCTTAAAACACGAAAACATTGAACACTTTTCCAAATTTTTTGGCAAGACTTCCTTTTTTACGTTCAAATGTCCTTTGATTTCACATAATCTTAAAAGTTATTTCGATTACTATTGTAATTGCATTAGTTATACAATTAATCAAAATTTTACACTATGATAATTTTTATAGTTTAACTTTAAATGTTCCAGATTGTTATGGGGCTCAGACACTCTCAAGAGTAAAGGGAACCGGTTCAAAACTAGTCCAGTTCCGGAACTTTATATGAGAAGAACCTTTCACTTTTACATGGGGTTGTCATTGGAGGTGGCTAATTAGCCCCTTTGGACAGGTCACAGTACTGGTGCTAGAGGGTACAGCTGTGCTACAGATTAACGTGGGTACCTGCCATGATGGCCTTACCCCACGGTGGTCTTAGCACCGGGTGAGTATAATGCGCCGACCAACGCCCCCATATGCTGTTACACATACAGGTTGCAACTAAATAATCCACTTCTTGGCTGCATTATTCCACCTCGCTTTGGTGTGGAGCTACCTAGAAACTCCTGTCACCCTTGTGACTGTGTTACTGCTATCAACAGATAGCAGGCAACACGTGAAACCGTAAGCCACTACGTGACCCCCTATCAAGGGCCTCACCACTAACCAGCCAAGGGCCAATGACCTATGGTGCGTGGCCATTGGCCTCTGTGGCCGCTGGTTCCCGCAGCACCTACTTTTAAGTCCTAGGTTAGACTTTCAGGCTTGCGCTCTACAGTTTCAAAACCCAAGAAATTCCAAGGTACTGCTCAACCTTTGTATCCTGACTATTTTCACACAGCTCTAAGACCACATCAAGTCAAAGAACGTAGAGGGCCAGGAATTTAATCTACTACGTATGAGCTATACATCAAGGAGGAATTTCTCCGAGAATACAAGCCGCCGTGGCGCAGTTGGACAGTAAGTACAAGGAGAACATACTAAGATCAGGATCTCTTGGACTACAACTCGTACTTGACTGCTTTGGACGACTTTCACAGAGACGCCATCGATTCCGCAGTTGCAAGTTACCGTTTGAATGTCATTTTAGAAGGCTGCCAGAATTACAAGAGCCAGAATTACAAGAGTAATTCTGGCTCACCTGAAATCGAGCAACAGCCTCAATGCCTACTGGTCTGGCATAGACCCTGTCGTCCCCAACTTTAGTTTTTAAGAATATTTTCATTGGAACTATGAATTCGCACATTAATTCAATAAATTCTTGGAAAAACTTAATTAATATCATTTAATGTATCGCATTCATTAAAAATACTTCTTTCAGTGTACTACGTCCATAACCAATTTCATGCAAATCCAATCCGCCGATCATAAGTCTATTTCCAAAAAATTTTGGAAACTATTTTTTATAAACTTTATTTAATAAATATTGTGCAATCCTGTAATTCTTTATTTACCCTTATTTACCCGGTATTACTATACATTTCGATAGGTGTTTAATACTTTACTTACACATTTAACTTTAAAATTGGGATTTGAATGATCCAGCTTAAAATTATTTTAAGACAACTTCGATTTATTTAGACAAATAATTTTAACGTGGGAAACATTTCCCCAGGTCTTCGTTTAAACATACAATCACCACAACTTCATAAATATATTTAGTTTCCCTATGAAATTCTTTACAAAATGTATCATCTGGTGTTAAAGGAAAAAACCACCTTGAACACTTGGTACATTTAATGAATTTCAATTACTTGCTTAATGAGCGGAATCCAATATCTATCTTTATACGCAATTTTATAATTGTTAATATTTAGATTCCTTTTAAGTGCAAATAAAAATAAATGTCTACATACAACTATGAAAAAAAACTGTGTACCTTCAAATTATTTTGCTAAAATAGAATTCACTTTAAAGTTTTTCTTTTTTTTTTTTTTGTAAAATTTTACAAAGAGCAAAATCAATGTTTAGTAGTTGACTTCTATGTGCATGTCTAGCACATATGTTTCGTTATTCGCCATATTAATAGTATACAAGCCTAGTGACTGTGTCTGGTATACGGATGGATATATATACATCGTATACCAAATGATGAATGTATTTTAGTAAATGGAATAATGTGCCTTTTGCCAGTGGCTCTGACGATAACGTTGTCGATGAATCTCTGACTGTGACGACAATATGATGTTAATGTTAAATGTTGATGATCATGCGTAGGTTCCACCACATTGATGTGAATGAAAAACCATTCATAGTCGTGTAGATAATTTGCATTTGCATCAAAAGTCAAATAGGTGTTGTTTAGGGTGATTTATGCGAAATGTATTATTGTTCTAAGTATGTGTGTATGATGCCATTTTCCTTGTCTGCATGTTTGTTTTCTTTGAACTGAACTGAACACTACAGAATCAGAAGTTGGTTGAATATGTAAGTTTTTGAAAAAAAGGAAATGTGAGTAGTTTATTGATTAATAGTTTGGAAGTATTGTTTTTTTTTCGTTGATGTTATATTAATCCATTTGTGACGAATATATTTCAATTGTGCGGAAAAATATTTAAACATTTTCAAAGGCTATAGTATATGAAAAACTATGTTTTAGTTATTTAGAATCCCATGGTTTCATAATGCCAGACATATGTCATATTTTCCAATATATATGTGGGCTGATTTTCCAAGGCGAGTGCTGATTTTTTAATAAAATATTATATCCCTGTGTTTCTTTCCGAAAATCTGGATTATCTCTTATATAACTTCAATCAAGTTTAGATGTATAGTAAGAGATGCTGAAAAAGTATTTTAAATAACTATCGTACATTAAATGAAATTCATTAATATTTTCCAAGAATTTATTTAATTAATGTACGAATTCATAGTTCCATTGAAAAGATTCATAAAAATTCAATGACAAAATTAACGCTTCATAACTACATTGAAACCAGTCATTAATATTATTTATTAATATAATAAATAAATTAGTTATTTGACTTAATGTATTAAACATTGAATTCGTTTGTTCAATGTAAAAATACATTGTTTTAATTAAGAAAAAGCATTACACAATGAACAAAAATATTAAACCCATGACATACTTCATAAAATTATGTTAAAAAAACACTGCGGGAATTTGGTGGCAATTTGTGCAATAGTATCGGTCCCTGAGTACCAGTTAAATACCAATTGACACCTAATAGCTACCAAAGTTCAAATTAAGTACCAATTGACACCTAACAGTCATCAAAGGTCCAGTTCAGAACCATTTTAACCAGTGAGAACTAATGACCAACTAGCAACATGTTCGCAATTACAAACTGAGGTTTAGTGATAAGTGTGTAAGACAATAAAACATGAAATAAGTAAAAGTAACCTGGGTTCGAGTCGTCGGGGTGCTGCCATCGGCATTAACAAAAAAAATAAATAAATAATTGAAAAATATACAAAATTAAAACAATTTCTTATTTGGTTTTACAAAATTGTATTATATTTATTAATATTGAATATGCTCTTTTGGTTTAGTTCTGTGACCTGTCCCAAAACTGGTTAACAAGGGCAAATTTCTACTTTCTAAGCCAACGTCATGTTAAGAGCCAGGTCCAGCTCAAACAAAGTGTTAGAACTAGAACTGGTCCCTGTCACGTTGGATCAATCCCGTGACATGTTGAAAAATTGAATTGAAATATATGTTTTTGAAAAGGTAACATTATAAATCATATAATTTAAAACAACGGTTCCCAAATAGGGGTCCGTGACCCATAAGGGGTCCGTAAGGACATTTCTGGGGGTTGCGAAGATATTTCGAAAAATATTGTTAAACACACGATTTTTAAATAAAAATATAAAATGGAAAGACATATTTATACCAGAGAAGGAAAATAATTGTTAATTTAGATTTTTCAAACTAAAAAAAAACAACAAGAACCAAATGTTGGAAAAACTGATTCAAATTAATCGTTGTGATATTTATGGAGTCGACTCTCATAAAGTGATATATTATTGATTTTTCATATATATTCCGTTTAAAGAATCGTACTTTAGACTTTTAGAAAATAGACTAAAGTTAAAACGGGTGGGTGAAATTCAGGAAGATATGTACCTTGCCAGTATGGGTTATTGGTATTGTTTTCTATTTTAAAATCATTTCTTTGAATATACTTTTCAGAAAAGTCTTTTGTGTGTTTTTAAAGAAAATTTAAATTTAAACCAAATAATGGTAGGCATTTTTTCGGTCAAAATATCAGAAAAAAGTGATTTAAATTTTAACATTTCAAATGTTTTCTACTTTAAGCCTCTTGGCTGCTCAGTTGGATCCACATACCATTGAAAACACTTCTGCGACGCTATTATCAAATTTCATGCAATCCAACCAGCCGATTATTAAAAACAATTTATATAATAAAGTTTATTTTTTGCCACAACTTGAAAAAGTGTTAAATTGAAAAATTGTGTGACGTAATTATTTCGCTAAATGAAATTAAAATAATTATAAAAATTATTTCGAAATTAAAAAGCTAACTAAGAATAGAAGTATTTATTATTGGCAGCTAATATAGGGCTTGGGGGAGATAGGTACGCCCTCGCTCCTATTAAATAGAATAATATCTGATTCATAAAAAAACCATTTCTAATAGCTATCGTAAGCTTTGATATTGTTTTGACCAGTCAGAAATGCGTGTTTCTCATTTCGGGATATATGGCAGGTAGGCGTGTTCTTGTTCTGATTTAAATAAAAATTCATAGAATCATAAATAATCTATATCTCTCTATAACCATTAGTTTTGGTAGAATTCTGTCTAATATTCACACACTTGCATCTATTTTTGTCCCATCATTTATATTTGTGCAGATATACTTCTAAGACGCAGATATACTTATAAGCCTGAAATACTAGGGTTTCGAAAAATATAGTGAATTCAAAACCCAACAGGATTATATTCGTAAGTATAGACTACTTTCATTTGTATTATATTTATGGCATCTATATTAAGAATAGAATTTAATTTAAAATAAAATAAAAACCAAAAATACATATCAATTATTTCCAATGTACAGTTTCATTGAGATAAAATATTAGTTCTTTGAAATCAATGTACTATTCACTGGAATTATTTATTTTATTTAATGAATGCGTTCATTGATTTAAAATTTTATTAATAAACTTTTACATTAAATTTTAATATTAATTTATGACTATACATTGTTTAAATGAACCTGTATATAGGGTCAATATTAGTACACAAATTCATTGAAACAATTAACTTTCTTATTGTATTTAAGTACCTTTTCGATGCAGTGTATGAACACTATATTCATGGTCATGAATTTAAAGGGTTAACATAATCCCTAAATAACCTAAATCCATTGACAAAAAAACTTTTTTATTTGTACAAACAATTTCACACACAATTTATTTTGGCACAAAACTAAAACAATATTAAATTCATACATAGTTTGGCATCCTTTTAGCATGGTGGTCAATTGTTTTCATAAATTCCAAAACTTTAAACTATTTTAACATAAATTTCGAGATGTTAGCTGTAGTTTTTTTTTTTAACTTTGTCACAAGAACAATTGTTGTATTGTTTCGTTTTGAGTTTTTTTTTTATAAATTTACAAACTTCAATGAAACGGTTCATTGAAAAAAACACCTTATTTTTAATAATAAAAAAACAAAACTTTGAAAAGTCTGGATTTTGGCAAACAATTTTCTACTTATATCCGTTTTAAAACGTTGACACTTTGTTGCTTGCAGATTGTTTTATATATTTTTTCGCTCCGTTTTTTTTTTTTTTTTTTTTTTGCAACACGTTTCTTCTTCTTTTGATCCTCATTGTGTGATCTTCCACATTCACGCAATGAAAAATTGACAAAGAAATACGTTAAAAATAAAAACAACTTCTAAGAGAAATACTACAACGCAAAAAGGGAGGAAACTGCTAACAATTGGGTGACAGAAGTTGTCGCGACTTTGATTAATTGGATTTCGAGTGTCGATATATTTTATGCCAGACACCTAAATGAACATTTCGGAGCAACATTAACATGTCCGCATAAAACATGTTTAAAATCCAAATCTGACCAAATAAATCTTACTTTTTTTCGCTGTATAAAACACAGCTTAACAAGCTTAAAAAGTTTTAAGCAAAAAATGTATAAAACATTTCATTAGTAGGATTACACTATACATAGCCTCCATAAACACATACATAGATTTATGTATGTATTCTCAAATGAAGCTAAGGTTAAGATCTGCTTTCGTTTTAAGGTCAGTAGGTTTTTTAACCAAACTGCTATAGTTTAAATAATACATAATATTAAAAGAAAATATTGCGATAAATCGACGGTAAAAAGAGAGTTTTAATAATTTGAAATAATAGTTATAATTATAATCCCTTTTCACAAACACAGTTTACAAAGTTTTAAATATTATCAATATATAATTGAGACATCCATACATTACAACCTATGTTTGATTTTATGTTGTAGTTATAAGGAAAAATGTCAAAGTGCTCATATAAAAATAAAAATCACTATTACTTAAACTACTCTTCGGATCGACTTGAAATGAATGAAAGAGTTGTGGAGGAGGACCTTAGACTTTAGTAAATCTAGTTTTATTTAAAGATTTTTATATTTCTGTAAAGTGCAAGATTAACAAAAGATGAGCTAATTCAAACCAAAGTTGTATTTTATTTCAACTTTATAAGTATATAAAAGACAAAATTTTTTGGAACATGTTGAACATATTTTTTAGATTACCTCCATTTGTCTGGACTTTAAAACTTTATAAATTCGGCACTCTGGAATTAGTATGAAGAATGTTTTATTTTTTACAAAACTATAGTTACTATAGTAAAGTACTATACTTTCAAGTTTTGAATGTCGACTGATTTTCAATTCTTAGGGGGTAAAGTCAGCAACCTTAATATCTAATTAGAGTGTCCATTGCTTGTCCTAAAAGGAAAATATAGGGTGGCCTTTAAAACTTGGATTTTTAAAATTTTTATGAATTGAGCATAAATAATGTTAACAGCTAAGAACTAACACAAAACATATCACGGGATTGATTCAAAGTGACAGGGACCGATTCTAGTTCTAACTTTTTGAATGAGCTGTACCTGTCCCTTTAACATAATATTGGCTTAGGAGGGAGAAATTCACCCGTTTTAACCAGTTTTGGGATGTATCACAGAACTAACTCGAAAGGGCATATTCAATATTAATAAATAGAATACAATTTTGTAAAAACAATTTGGAAATTTTTTTATAATATTTACAATTTATATGGCAGCCCCCCGACTCGAAGCCATGTTAGTATGTCATGTTTTATAGTCTTACAAGCTTATCACTCAGTCACTGATTGTTATTGCGAGCGTGTTACTAATTGCTCACTGGTTAAATTGTTCTCATCTGGAACTTTGGTCGCTATTGATACTTAACAAGTACCGGTACTGTTGTACTAATTGCAAGGTAGTTAGATAGTTAGTCTGGGTAGTAATCTTTCATTTTCGAATATTGTTGTTATAATACACTGAGAAAAACCAAAGTGAAAAATCAAATGGTAAGAACAAAATATGGAAGTAAGAAAATGTTACTGCTAACATTTAACGCAGCATAAAATGGGCTGATTAAAATGTCTTGCCATTCAACGCAATTATTAATGACTTCAAATTCTAAAATTCTGCGTTGGTGCGTGACGATCGTACATTTTGTTTACGAGAAAATTTGGAAAATGTTTAAAAAATCGAAAATTAATAAAATTGAGTTTTTTACCTTCATTCATAGATAACTGTTAAAGTAGGAATGTAACCTTCAAGCACTAACGCAGAATTTTAGATATTATAGTCATCAAAAACTATCAAGGCATAACATTCGGTCCAATTTGCGTCGTATGAAAAACTGTAAAGCCTATTTTACTCATTCATTAAAAAAACAAGGGAAAAAAACGGGAATTTGTGTTACTATAATGAATTATACATTAGTAATTAATTAATTAGTATTTAAATTATATGTTTTCTGGGTCCTGGTTAGATTCTGAGTCGATCTAGATATGTCTGTTTGTTGAAAGCAGGATAGGGCTCGAACGGCACAACGAAAAACGGGGACGAAATTTGGCACAAATATTTATGTTATATCAGCTTTGCTTGATAATGAAAATACTAGAAACACAGGGTGCACGTAGTAGCTTAATTTCATATTTTTCTGCTACATCTCCCTTAAATAAAAGCATGTACTACAATGACATTTTCGTGGGTCAATATAAACTTTACCGCCCATATCTTCGCGCTTGTTCATATTTGTAATGTTATTGTTATATCATACACCACTATAGATGGTTGGGGTATTATGCGTTTGTGCTGATGTTTGTAACGCACAGAAAAAATATACCGTTTAAAAAGTACACCGATTTAACGATGTCTGTTCGTCCCTCCGTCTGGTCGGCTAGCTGGCTGTCTGTCCATGTAAACCTTGTGAACAAAGTACAGGTCGGTCCACAATTGACCATAGCTCCCAGATGAATCCCTCTTCCGAAAATCGCTTTTACGTGCATAAATCCCATAAAAATGTTTGTATCAACTTAATATTCAACAAAACTAACATTTTTATAAATATAAATGACAGTGCACAATTTTATGAAGATCGGTCCAAAATTGACTGTAGCTCTCATAATAGACCCAGTTTCGGGAATCATTCAAAACATCAGATATAAATTTTTTTGAAGATCAGTTCGGAAATGACTGTTGCTCCCATATAACCCCTTGTTCCGAAAATCAGTTTAAAGGACATAAATCCCATACGAATCCTAGAGCCAAGTTGATATTCGACACAAATATAAGTTTATTTAAGTGAAAATAATATTATAAAAATAAATTAATAAACAAAATAACAATCCTTCGATAATTTACTATAACTCCCATATAAACCTATTTCGGGAATCCCCCTAAAGTTCTAAATCATGTAGATGTTAGCACCAACCTATTTTATATTTGTATTTTTTATTTTTCATTTAGTAAATTTGTTTACATTCATTCAATTACACTTAACAGTCATTGCGGATATTCGGCATTAATATGTACTAGGCCTCTGAGTTAACTCTAGTTCTCGCAATATATAATATTAAGGAAGTATATTAAAGTAATTGTTTGATTTTATTCAAGAATTAAAACAATTATAAAATAATCAAAAAACTATTCACTCAATAAGCCAACATGGCTCATAGACAACAATATATTCATAGATCAGTTAACATATTATAACAAAAATCATACATCCGATGAAATATTTCGTAAACTGTTTAAAGATTCAACAAATAATCTTCTAAATTTAAATTGGACTATATTATACACAGATGGCTCCAAATCAGTAAATAGTACTTCATATGCTGTAGTAAAATCAGATGGTGCAATAATAAAACATGGACTTCTTAATGCTGATTCCCATGCAATCTTGGAATGTATTAATTACATTAAAAGCTCTAAAGGCAAGCACATCATACAAAATATAAACAGTCAACACCAAATAGTACAACTAATGCAACAAAAAATTATCCAAGTAATTAACAAAATTAAACCACAAAACAACTAATAAAACTTAAAAAAAAAATAAAATTTACAAATCTATTCAAAATTCTTTGGAAGAATATCACCACCACATTATAAATCCATAAACCCTGATGGGTCACCACTTATACTCCCAACAACAACAAACACATTTATGAACAAAATTTTTACCATAATACGTCTTGGTCACACAAATCTTACGCATAGTTATTTGCTAGATGGATCTTCACAACCAACGTGCAACTTCTGTAACCAAACTAACACTAACAACAATCCACTTAATCGCCGAATGCCCAAAACTTCAAGTTAATTGGGATCCAATATTCGCTAATGCTAACCCCATAGAAAATCTTAAATGTCCAACAAAAACAAATGTTACAAATATTATAAATTATTTTAGAAGCATTAATTTGCTATCAACACTTTAATTCTATTTTAAATACAAAATAAGCCGATAGCCTAAACTGCTAGTGTTTTTTTTTTTTTCATTTAATTATAATTTTTATTGTAGTTAAATATAATAATAAATAAATAAAATAATGATTGGAAAAGTACTCTGATCATTTACATTTACTAGTATAGATACATAGGTATATTTATATAACATATATTGTAAAATTTTTGTGTTCAAAAAAAACTATAATTTCTATGTATGTTGAACATAAAATAGTCATCAGTTTTATTGTTTTTGTTAGTGTTTATTGTTGCCACAACTCAGTGATTTAATTGCAAATTTTCTTGATTTGTTTAACCATAAAAACAATGAAAACAGATCACGCATAAACCTAAAACAAATCTTTTGCACGTTTTACACTGGGCTCTGATTTCAATATTGTTTTTTTTTTAATATATATTTTTTTTTACANNCAATATTGTTTTTTTTAATATATTTTTTTTTTTTTTTTTACAATCAACACACTTAATTTTCACGGCTGCTTAACAGATACAAACAACTGCAACAAAACAGTGTAAAAAAAATTATACATCCGTCTATAGGTATCTGTGAGTGAATGCTTTTAAATCTTACATACAAACATATATTTAAAAAAGGTTTCATAAGGATTTCATTATTCGCATATAGAAAGATGTAAATATGTATTAGTTTGTACATACATACATATGTAAATATGTATGAATGTTTCAGTATGAATTAAAAGTTTTGTGAAAACAGTTTCATCTTAAAAACGTAACATGTTTTTTTTTGCTATACGAGGATAGGTTAAAAAGATTAGCAGGTTTTATGAAAGTAGTAGTCGATCAAGCTTAACTAATATTTTCCAAATGCGGACTTGTGATAATTTGTAAGATCATTTTTCATAGTTCAGTTAGAAAGTGGCTACAAAAACAAATCCTTTCTGAACAAAATTCTCTAACTATGATCACATGATAAGAGCTTAGTTCTTTCGAATTGATTACGAGAAGTACAGATCGGAATAAATTTTTAACCTAACTTTTTTTATAGTCTTTAAACTTAGTGAGCTTAAAATTGCACCATATTTTTGGGCAGAGCCTTCATCCTCGACCCAATTTTAATTTTTGAAAAACACTTTTTGCTAAATTCACAAATTGTAAAGCTGAGAGTCACTTTAAATTATTTGACTACACTCACCTTCATATGCAGGTAAAGTGTTTTCTGAAGGACGCCTTCTTTAACAAAATAATAATGATTTTAATGAAAGAAATAAATTAAAAATCGTATTAAGATTTTGTGTATTTATGGTACAAAAAATGGGCCATTTTGTAATTATTCTATTTTAGGACAAATTGGGTTCTAAAGAAATTTGGTAAATATATATGGGGATATAATATTTATAATTTCTCTCCGAAAGGAACATATCATATTTATAATGGATTTTGATTAATCCTGTTAGGTTTAGCATCCCTGACAGAAAAAGCTATACAGCAATTTCTATTTTTCAAGAAGATACAATCTTTGTCCTTATTGAATGATTAAAAATGCATGCAGGAACCGGATCAGAAGTTTTTTCTGAAAACCTAGAACTTTAAATATCCCTAAGATTATTTACTGTAGAGTATTCCAGGCAGAATATATGCTACAAGTACTATATGCTATAACTTCTAAACAAATCAGAGAACTCGTTTTAGATGTTTTTACTGTCGGCTTTTTTGTAGATAATAAGGCCGTGATCCCGGCTCTGAATTTGTGTGTGCAGAAATCGAAATGTATACTGGAATGCAATCGATCTCTTTCACAGTGGCGCACGCAATGTTTAGGACTAGATATCAAGTCAAAAGAGTTTTCTTGACAACGATAAAGCACAACAGTCGGTTCGTCGAAGGACTCAAATGTGACATGAACAAAAGTCGATATTCCTCTTGTTGAACTTTTTAATTTGATAGAAAACTGTGCTCTTAATGAAAGTTTCCGTTGGTGGCCTACGATAATCGCTTGCAGCATATGTAGAAAATTTTGATGGACAATTGTTCGACGGAGAACTCTTCTGTCTATTAGTACAAGGCTGATCTCACTTGTAACAGGTATCATCACGAAACACTTTATAATATTACATAGGTTGTCCCCGCACTGATTTCTGTAGAAGTTTTTTAGACGAAGAGGAGATAAAATCTATAGAAGATCTTTTATGCGATTATCCGGTACTATAGAAATGCAGATGTAATTATATGAGTGAGTGCTCCTCTTAGAATCTTTAAAATTACCTACCGTAATCATAGCAAACCTAATTCGGTAGGGTAGTGACAAGTCACTGAGACGATCCAGATCACGAAAGAGTTGCCTACCGAGATGTCTCAGACTACGCCTTATGAGTGCTAGTCAGTTGTTTATCAAGTGTTGGACGGATTCTTCTTCCTCATGTATTGGATAAACCAACGAAGGAGATGAGATTGTCTTCGCAAGCGATTGCTCCGTACAAGGACAATGCGGATTTATATCGTATACCTGTATGGCCCAAAACTCATATCAGTTCCACCCGGAGATGTCTTAGCTGAGTTAGGGAGCGTATACAGTCGTGAACCATATCGTTCTCATAATGAGAGAACAAGGAGTCTTAACTGCTGCAAGACAGTCTACATGTTTGATAAAAATTGATGAAAAATCAAAAGTGGTTGGAGGGAGAAATACCAATTTTTATCGGAAAGAAGAAAAGGGTTACGATGAAGTTTAGCTAAGATGAAGTTCAGCTAAGAACAAAGAAGACCAAACAGGAATCTATTCTAAATTCATATACGAATGCCGAAATAAAAGATACATTTAAAGCTTTAGTAACACGTACGCAACCAAGTAGAAAAAGTTATAGATGTGTTACCAACAGCTTCCCCCAATCGATTACATTGGATAATACAAAGCATAGTGACACCGAAATCAACATCGTCTTTTACCTCTAAAGATGCTTAGCTCTAATATTAAATTTAGGATTATCAAAAAACCAATACGAGATTTTGAGGAAATCTGTTAGCGAAAAAAGATATGATGTCTTTCCCAGTAGCAAATCAGTGAGAGAAGCGAAAATAATATTTTACAGCCTATGGAGCACCCGGTTAATGCTTCTGTTAAAAGTGCTAAATATATTGCAATTACTTGAAAATACTGCCTCTAGAATTATATCTACCTTCAGCAATGATAACATTCAAAATGCAAAGACTCTGAAGTTATTTTAATATTCAAATGGGGCTGCGATGGAATATCAGGATTTTCGGAATACAAACAACTGGATGGAAGTAATTCTGGAAATAATTATTCCTCGCTGTTTATAGCGTCTCTGGTACCACTTCGAATGCGCTTAAATAAGCCTTCCACGTCGACAAGAAATGACTCGCTTTTTGATGATATATGGATAAATTTAATTCCATGTTCCAAATGGAAAATGCTAGCAGGAAAATGCTACAGTAAAAAGGAATTCGCTTCGCTGTCATCTCTGTATAAGAATTGGCCGAGAGATATCAAAACGTCTAAGACTGGAGCCAGACCCAGTATCCGTCTTGTATACATCAGTGAATACGATGAAAGTCCAAAAATTTATTTTTGGCTTAAAAAAGTTAATTTTAAAAACTAAAAGCGATAAAAATAATGTTTTTTATAGTTCGATAGCATTAAGAAGATTTGGAAATATTCGAGCTTCCATCTTAAAGGTTGTATGTGGGTCCTCTTCCAAACACACAATTGTACACTCCACTGTCTATATGAAGTTAAAGATTTATAAAAAAAAAAAATCGATTTCCCTCACTGTGGATTGGATTAATGTAACAAAGCTATGAAATTTTTAGATCCTTACATGCATATCCTTACATGTAAATTTCGATTTTTATATAGAATTGAATTGTTTATAATAAATTGAAGGATCAAAACTACCTAATTCGTCTCCTAAAATTTTGAATATTCCTTCCATATAGTCCTCGTATTTTCCATATACTTAGTTTTACAAGTAAGTGTGTTGTAGTTATATGTTAGTCTTGTTGTTGTTGTTTTTGTTGCTACAATCATGTACGTAGACAGTCGTACAATAAACTTTAAGGAATAAGGATTCCGTGTAAGTTGTAAGCGCATGCGCATGTTTAAGTTAACAACTTGTAGCAGTTCGTGTTTTGTTGTTGAACTTTTTTTTTTCTTCTTCTCATTTTGTTGGTGTATAAAACAAGTATGAATGTGGGTGGATATGAATGACTGGATGCTGGGTTGCTTTTTTTTTCTCTCAATGTTTGGTTGTTATTTCTTGTAGTAGTTGTTGGCGTTATTTGACGATGCTAGTGATGATGAGGAGCTGGCTGGCAATGATGACGATGGTAAAATTTGAAACGTTGTTTTGTGTGGTGTGTATTTTGGAAACAAGAAGAAGAAGAAAAAAAAAAAACAGCAATTGAATTATTGAATGATGATGGTGTTGTACCATGTAGACAAGTATGAAAGAACTTCAAGTTTCTTTTGTTTTTTTTTTATTGTCGAAGTTGTTTTGTTTTCTGCTTCTTTAAGAGATTGTAAAGTTTAGATATGAATGTGTACTTTACAATATATAGTATACGATCAATTTTATTTTAGTTTTCAACATTATACATTGAGTACAAGGCGCTTCACATTTATTTTTGCTTGTTTTTTTTTTTTTTTTTTAATTCACACTTGTGTAAAAATTCATGTAGTCTTGTTCCAAGATGCTGTTGTATTTTGAATGTATGTACGAGTATATATGTACAATTTAACTGTCTATAGAGGTATTTGTGTATGAGCATATATATATATTGTCTGTCCATATTGCAACAGAATCATCAACAGCAGCAGCAACAAATATTGTTTTATATGTTTTCTTAAATTAAGAAGCCAACCAATCAACACTTTTTAACACCAACAACAGCTCAAAAACAACTGACTGTGATATTGTTTTTTCTGAAGTTTTTTGTTTTTTTTTCTCTCTCGTTTTCATCAAGACAAACTGTTTTAAATGAGTTTGAATTGTAAGGGTCTCTTATATGTATATTTTATTTATACATACATATATATATATATATGTTTTTTTTGTGATTTTTATTTAGCACATCATCATTTATTCTACAACAGCACGACATCATATCTTTCCAATTAAATTTGAATTTATTTCACTATTGATTTTGATACAAATACAAATAAAATGGACAAAAAATGTTTAAATAAAATTTAGATTTTGTTTTGTTGATCACAAACTAACTAGTGAAAAGTGACAACAATTTCTAAGTATTTTCAGTTTTGATTAAGGTTTAACTGCTTCTAATCATAATATTTGAATGCATAAATACTTCCTGTTGGATGAACTCGTAAAATTTGTGGAAACATTAAAATTTGCTCATCTATTTCTTTTTATAACAACATCATTATATTTAATCATTATCTGTATTTCCAGGGAGATTCTTTAAGTACTTTGATAATGAAATTTTTGTAGTAATTTTGTTTAGTACCTAGTTAAACGTAATAAATGAGAACGGATGGAAGAGAGTGAAAAATATGAAATTAACATTGGGTACGGTGCAAAGGCTTAAGTCTCCAGAAAGAGGCAAACTAAGAATCACCCATTCCTTATTCCTTCAGCGTCTGTTTTCTATGTTAAGAGCGGCTGTGAAGACCCAACTTTTGGTCGTTTATGCGACCACATCCCTTGGTAGCGGCTGTTTTCGTATGTTAAGGGCGTCTACCGGTCAGTTTTAAGTCTGTCCGGGTCTGTGGCGTTAGCCTCATATGAGGTGCAGATCCGAAACACACACTTATCCAGCATCTGTTTCCTAGGTCAAGGGCAGCTAAAAAGTGTATCTGGTCTGTTTTATCCGAATGATGTAGTTTTCTCTTAAATCCAGGGTGCGTGTGACTCATATTCAGCGGTATAATGGTCTGCGTCTGATTCCAGAGGAACGAGTTATTTTTTCTGTACTATGGTAGAGATTAACTAATAAACCCCGCTCACCATAAAATACCGGAAGATATGAACGTGCATGGTTCAGGGTGTTAAAATCTACAACAACAAAATCTCAATGTGAGTGTTCAGGCGGAGGCCATAGGTTTGAACACCACAGGGGCTACTGTAACCACGACTGGCTGAACAGACATTCCGGTTTATGTTGGTCATGAAGCTACTGGAATAGTTAGGAAGGTGCATAGGGCGAAGACTCTGACCACTTCTCGGCTATTCCAGGTCTACGTGAGTGCAGACAAACAAATCTCGTAGACCCAAGACCCTAAAAAGGCAGACAATGACAAAGCCGACCTTGGCAAGAACATAGTAAACTGGAGGGCTACCAGAGCTTACTAAGGTCCCCGGGGAAAAGCGCTTGAAGTGCAAACATACCTACCACATTCGGAAGTATGAAGCCATGCTTAGCACTAAAGTTGTGGAGGCCAAGCCAGTAAAGACAACGACGGATAAAAACCAGAAAGAGTCCGTTTATTCAGCTAATGCTGTGCCTCAGGCAATTTCTGCACCGAACACAGTCACCAGCTCGGTGAATCTTGATGTTCACCTTTCAACTTCTAGAGGGACCAGTACTGTACTGCGAAGTCTGCTTGCAATAACTCAAAGGAACTGAACACGAAACCTTCTCAACGAGGTGCAGCACCAGTCTCAAATCCACCACCAAATTCAATTTGAGAGTCGATTTGTCGATCCGTAATAAAGTAGGCCGATAAAAATTTAAATGGTAGGGGGAACATAGTCGGTGTAATCAAACTTTATTTTTCGTTTTTAATACCCTACACCGCCATATGTGGTAGGGGAATTATATTTTTGTGCAAACAGTCACCAGCTCGGCGAATCTTGATGTTCACCTTTCAACTTCTAGAGGGACCAGTCCTGATAAAAATTTTAATGGTAGGGGGAACATCGTCAGTGTAATCAAACTTTATTTTTGGTTTTTAATACCCTACACCACCATATGTGGTTGCGGAATTATGTTTTTGTGCAAATATTGTATAGAAGAGAAAGAATTTTCTATTTATGTCCCATCGTTGTATGGGATCAAAGCACTGTGTACCCATTTCCTCCTGTCCCGCTAGGAACTTGCACTAATACAAATCAACTCGAGAACTACTTATCTCGGACCATATTAAATTTCATTGAGATATCTATAACTATTCACAAATTATAGAATTACTTCCCAAAATGAGTTTTGGAGCCACTTTGTGTAACCTTAACAGTGTTGCCAGTTTAGCCTTTTTAAGGCTAAATCTAACCCTTTTATTTTTCTTTTCTTTTAGCCACAAAAATTACATTTCAGTTTCAAGCTTTTTTTCTAGCCTTTTTCTATTCTTAACTTTAGATTAGATTTAAAAGGGCTACAAACATATTAATTATAGTTTTTACAAAAATAATTTCCAAAAATTAAAATTCCCAAAAAAATTCCAAAATTACTAACGACTCTTAAAAATGCAAATTTTTGGCTAAATATTTTTTATTTTGTTCAAATGTTTAATGCCCTACTAAATATAAATATTTTAAATTCTTTTGTGCACATTTTGACTAATTTCTTTTGAAAATATATCACAAACGTTTAGCCTTAACGGCATTTATGGCTTAATGCCTAAACTGGAATTATATTTTTTTTTTTTTTTGAAAACACGCTTTAAAATTAAATTTATGAAGATCATCGTTATTGTATAAAAGATATCAATAAATGTTGATCATAAAACTGTCGTCAATAAAACTACAATTTTTAGTTATTTTTTTCCCTAAAAGAAGATAATAAAATGTCAAAAGTCTGTCTAATATGGGCTTGGTTTTTTTATTTTAACACAAACGTTTTTTTTATTTTGTTTTCTATGATGTAAACAAATTTCTCCAATTCTTATTAACAATTAAATAAAAATTATGTTATTAGCAAAAACATAAACATTAAGATCAAATTACCACAATATAATACAATTTCCCCCCGCCACAAAAATAGATATACATATATGTCTGTATGTGTGTACATTTGGTAACAACAAATGCGTATTTTTTATAATAAAATAAAAATACTTACAATTAAACATTTGATATTTAAAATTGTTTTTAAAGGCATAAAAGAGACACTTTGCTGTGACTTAATTATGATCAGCTACAAACATATTTTAGCTTTTATTAGTTGCACACTCAAAACGTACTAAATAGTGTGAGAGTAATGATCGAATATATATTTTCTAATTCCCCACCTTTTTGTTTAAGGGACATAATACTGTAGGTGAAGAAAGCATTATACATTTATTTAGGGGTTTGTAACAAGGAAATATATTTTAGATGTTAATGAAAATTGTAAGATTTTGTTGTTAAATACTGAACCAATAACTACAATGAAAAAGTTAATTGTTTCAATGAATTTGTGCACTAATTTTGACTCTATAAACAGATTTATTAAAACAATGTATTGCCATACATTTATATTAAAATTCAATGTAAAGGTACATTGATAAAATTTTAAATCAATGAGAGCGTTCATTAATTTCAATGAACTCATATTTTTTCCTAATGACACCGTACATTGAAAATAATTGTTCTGTGTTTTTGGTTTTTATTTTATTTTTAATTAATTGATTTAAATATAATAAAAAATGTTTGCAAAAAAAAATATTTTTCATTTCATAAGTGAGCACAATGGATCTACATATTTTTGATCCAATTTGGCATCTTGTTGCTGCTTAAGAACTCTCTGGAGTGGTATCCAAAAGAAATACATAGTTTTTATGCCAATAGAGGTCATTCTCTAAATTATCTGCAGCTAAGATTAGTGAAGAGATATTGATGAGTATTAAAGAGAACCAAAGAATGTTGCAAAATATTGAAGATTTTAAAAGTAGATGTACAGACTATTCCAAAAGAGTGGCTGAAATAACTATCAAATCTTAAATAAAAGGGTTATCGAAAATGGTCTACCTTCACTTTTTTCTATCACGTACGCATTTTTTATGGTCGTGTCTAACATCATCGCCTATCTTCAGCGGCCACACTATAAAATTCTAGAATGGTTTGTCAAATTTAGACTACAATTTTCTTTTCTTTAAAAAAACGTGAACAATATTTTTTTTTATTTGCACAAGAATTTCAGTTTTTGATCAATATTTTCACCATTTTTCAGAAAAAAAAAAATAAATAATAATAATGTTTGTTTCACCAAAATTACCGAATAAATACCATCTGGACCAAAAAATTCAGCTCAAAGACAATTTAAGTCGCTATATATTGGAGTTTAATTTATCTCAATAGGACAAAACATTCTCGAGTTATACAAATGTGACTGCCTAAAGGCGAGATCATAGTAATCATGCCCTTAAATCAATAGATAAAAAAATTAGAAACTGATTCTTATTTAGCACACTAAACCCCATCTAATCTGCATACCTTTTTTATTTAAAGCGAAAAAAATGTTTTGCCCCCTCGTGTAACTCCGCTTAACTGAAGGTATGCATGGGTTTTTTTTAACCTAATTATGAATGCAATTAAGATTTGTGCATCAATCCTTATGATATGTTGCTATATTTAATCGTAGTTTTGCGAGGGGCAGTTTTGACTTTTACACTTTTAGAAAGGATTTTTAGTAACAAAAAGGAAATCTTGAATTAAGCATACAATTTTTTTTCGGACACTTATTTCGAAATATCTCCTAAACTATTGAGCAGATAAACATTTATTAGTAGAACGATATAAGGCAAATTTTATTCCAAACATTTTGATGTATTATTTATATAAATTAGGGGTTCTCACAAGATCTTGCTTCGCGACCTCTTTTTATCATTGCAGTGGTATCGCGAACAACTACAAATTTAAAACGAGAGAAGAAGGTATAGTCGGTCAAGACCATATGATACCCTACACCATTGCCTATGTGTACCAAAATTCGGGAAAGAGCCAATTATGGACCTATACTTGGCCGATCATGACCAAAATCAATAGGCTTCGTCCTTGCACCAAATCATATCTACCAAGTTTCATCAAATTATCTCTAAAAATGCGACCTGTACTTTGCGCGCAAGCTTTACATGGACAGCCAGCCAACCAGACGGACGGGCGGACATTGTTAAATCGACTCAAAAAGTGATTATAAGTCGAACTGAGTGGTGTAACATGATTTTTTCCCTGCATTACAGTATATGCACAAACACATAATACCCCAACCACCTTTGGTTGTGAAGGGTATAAAAATTTCATATATGTAGGTGTAACAGATGTATGTAAAATGATAAGTTTGGAAAAGGAACCCAACAGCCGCTCAAGGGCCGAGCTAAGAGTGCATAAAGTAGGTTACTTTTGACATATGAAATTCGGAGTTTCATGACAAATTTAGGCTTCTCATTCGCTTTTAAATATTGAATATTTTTGTTTTTGAATTATTTGCTTTTGAAATTTTAAGAACCTCAATTTTGTAAGTTTTTAGTACAGATATTTGCATATATTTCTGGCCGATTTTGTTAATTTTTTCTACAAAAAATTAAAGAATAAAATTATCTATTGAATAAATAAAATTTGAGTTTTTTTTACCAAAAAATATCTACAAATTTTATAGTTTTCTGTAAGTTGTCTTCATAGAGATGAGTTTAAAATAGAAAATAATTCCAATAACCCAAGATGTCACGGTACATATATCCTTTCGAATTTTAACCACTTTATAAAAGTCTATATTTTCCAAAATCCAAAGTACGAATCTGCAAACGGAATGCATTTTTGGAATCCATAATATGTTGTTAAACATTTTCAACAAAAATCTTTGGACCTTTGGAAAAGTGTGAATTTTGTAGGCGAAATAACACTTTATAATAGTAGACCCCATAAAGATCATAATAATGTATTTGAATCACTCTTCCCATTTTTAAATCAATTCAAGCTTTAATTGAAATTTTTATTTAAACTTTCTATATCATATTTTAAGACATCTTCGCGACCGCGTAAAAAGTCCTTAAGGACCCCACCGTTGATATAAATCATGCTTACCGTTATCGAGTCATAGTAAAGGCGTCCCAAATAAGGCCAATCGCCTTATCCCCACCTAATGGGGAATAAACTGAAAGCAGATTCGAGTTTAGCATGCGGAAATTCATCTAGTCCACAAAAAAATGTAGGATGTTTTAAGATCGCAGCAGCCCTACTAGCATTTTCCTTTTGCGTTTCACATAATTTACATGATGTCTACACAAATATTTCTCTCCCTTCCTGGCTTTTGTTGTTGTTGTTTTTTTTTCTGATGTGGAATGTAAAGATGGGTCTAATAATTTGTATTCCTTTTGTAGAATTTGTTGTTATTTACTTGTAAAGAAGCTATTGAAGAAGCTGTCATGTGAGGTGTCAAATCACAGCTACTCATGCTGTGCAAAATGCGCCCGCTAACGTTCTCACAGCAAGCCCCCAATAACCCAAAGCAAAGTCATACCAAATTAAATGAATTGAATTGAAATGAAATGGGGGGAAAGAAAAAGATCTACTAATTTAAATGAAACAGTGATCGTTTTGAAGTTTATTTCTTCCTAAAAATCATTAAATGTGTGTAATGGTGTTGGTGGCTATGATCATCATCATCATCTTACTACATTTAATGCTCTATGGCTGATCACTTTTTTTGTTACAACAAAAACAACAATTATAAAAAATGACTAACAATCTCAATGAGTGAATGAAGGAAAAGAGCATGATGCTGATGTTGTTGTTGTTTTTGTTGACTGTCGGTGTGAATAGTGTTTGGCAGCTAGCAGTATTACGTGGAAATAGTTTATTCCATATCTTAAGCAAACGAATTTTTGATGTGGGTTCTTTTCTTTGGAGTTTGTTCTTGTCTTAGATTCTTTTCTTTTCATTTATTTTTTTTGTTTGGTGTGGAATATTTGATGAAGCATCAAATCAGTTTCGATTTATTTGTATCCATTGCAACAAACACTTTGACTGTTTGTTACTTGTACATTTAGTATAGAAACTTTTTGTTTCCCCCTGTTTCATGCCGTGTCTCATCGATTAAATGCCTGCTGACGATCAATTTGAAATCCCCAGGCGGCCCATACGTTTTTGCTGCTATGTATATTTTTGTTGGCTTCTTTAAGAGTTTGGGTGTAAAATAAAATTAATTTAAATGTTGCGTATCCATGTTTTGACTTATTTAATGAAGTTGAAAATAGAGCTCTGAATAAAGAAAAAAAAAAATATGTTCGTTCATTTTAGTTGTTGTTGTTGTTGTTTTATTTTAATTTTCTAAATCACATCGTTAATCAAAAAATTTATGTTTTTAAATAAAATTGTTTATGATCACACTTTAAGTGGTTTTTCCCCTCCTTATACGAAGTTAATTTTTCAATATTTATACAAATGATTTTTGTATAAATATTTGAAATTTAAAGTTATTTGATACTTTCAACAATTTTTATGATTTGTTAAATCAAATAAATTGTGATGTCTATATTATGACAAATAGAGCTATTTGATTATGATTATTGGGGTAATTAGAAATATGATTTATGATCATGGGGTTTTCTAATCGGACAATCAAATATTTTGTAATTTTATATTTTGGTTTTTAGTTTTTTTTTTTTTAGGAAATTTATAATACCCTTATAAATTATATATACTCTTTTAATTTGTTAAAGAGTGCATGAGAAGAGAATTTATTTAAGATAAAAAAGAAAAGTTTTATTACATTAAGTATACAAAAATGTTGTCTTTGGCTTCAGTTATAATGAATGAATTTGAGGTATTGCACAGTGTCATATTTAGCAGTTTTTGAACGCTATATATAGGACCTTAAAAATGGGCTGTAAAAATCTCTATCACTCCCATACTGAAATCAGATTTGTATAAATTATGTCCAGCTTTTTATAGAAAAGAATTCTTCAAAACAAGGCAAGATTTTATTTTACTAATTATAATACCCTACAGCAACATATGTGGCTGGTGTATTATGTGCAAAAATTGTAACGCAAAGAAAAAATCTTCCTATCACCACCTTCGATTTTACCAAGTCCGTTCATTAGTCTGGTTGGCTGTCCATGAAAAGCTTGTGCGCAAAGTACAGGTCGCAATTTCAAAGATAATTTGATGAAATTTGCTACATATATTTTTGTTGTACAAGGACCTATTGAATGATTGGCCTAATTACAGTTATTTGTACACTCATATATTTCGTATACCTTCAATAGTTTATAAAGAATTTAAAATTG
>MINK01180836.1:0-10906 GCA_001735545.1 Phormia regina
TAGTAATATAAGTCCATTGATTTTGTATAACATCTATATCAGATGAACAATAGTTAAGGAGAACATTGAAATATTTTTTAAAATATTTGTTGAGTTTGGGAGCAAAAAATAATACAAATTGAATACAAATTTTTAATAATAAAAAATATTTATTAAAAAAATTTAATTTTTATATAAACAATTTTTTCTTTCAACAAAATTATGCTAAAAAGCATTTAGCACATTTTTTAAAAATGTTAATGCATTTTGCCAAAGAAAAATGAAAGTGCTAAAATGACAACACTGGTCAATGCCTACATCGTCACAGCTGAGCAGGCGAGTAGCAAAACAGACGAATCATGGAGGTAGCAGTGAGAAAAGGCAGGAGTAGTTGAAGAAGCAGCAGGGAGAAATATGCAGGAATATAAGAGTAGCAGTCAGCAGAGGAGAGATTTGAACACAACAAATAGATAGAGACAAATCACCTTCCACCACAGAAGTGATGATGGTTTTCATAATTGGTTACCAACTAAGTGATCTGTATGTTAGTAGTGGTCTAAATAAGTGAATTGGTATGTACTGATGAGCAAATAAAATTGGTATGTTCGTATGATTTTTCGATATCGTTTTAAGCGACTATATATTCAAATCAATATATTGCGACCCCTGTCAGTTCTGACATTTTTCAAATTTGGCCTTTCAAGCAATTTTCGTGCTACATGCTATTTTTCAAGGCAGGCTCCATGGTTGTTATATTGTATAAAATAAATTACTTCCAAAAACTATCAATTCTATCAATAGCATAAGATATATGTTTGTAGCTTTTAAATAAATCTAACTAATATATTAAAGTTTTGTAGTATGAAATATATGTGAAGATGTTATATATTATCATGTCGTTCAAGCCCTACTATACTGTTATGCCATTTGATACGCATACAATGGAATGAAATTGTTATTTTTCATTGTCATTACAAAAACATAATTTTAATTACATATTTTGAAAATACAATTTGTTTATTATTGCATTTGGCTTTGAAATTTTAACGGATTTATGCAAAAATCACGTCATCAATTTAATAATTCTGTAATTATATACATAAATAAATAATTATACATATGTATGTATGTATGTGTAAAAAAATAAATATGAGCAGATATAAATACATATATTTGTATATAATATAAAATCATTATACATAAGCATATCATGTATTTCAAATACATATAACGTGATATGTAAAAGACTGGGTATACAGAAATTGGTATTTCTGTTTTAATATGTGATTGTCTGTTTTTGATTGTTTCATTTGTCGTTTTTAATTGTGCAATAAATTTGATTTTGTAATAAATTTTGTTGAAAGCAGAAAAACGGCCTTGATCGAATTGTGTTTAGTATCATAATGTTGGCGTGTGTGTAAATATTTTTTTTGCCCATAAATCTTTAAGAATAAGGAAATTAGTATTTGATGTTGACAATCATGTTATATTGTATACCTACCTATCTAAGTATATATACTATATTATACGTATATACATACACACACACACACACATAATACATAATTTTTTGTATATTTCCACACACAGGTAACAAGCGAATTTTGTGAATTCAGCAATTATTTTTATTATACAAATAATAAAATGGAAGTTTATTAGACTTTTTTAATTTACATATATATTTACTCATAATTAAATACATGGGCCGTTGTAAAAACTTTTAAATTTATTACAAAAATTTTATGGACTTTTTTAAAATTACACAAAAATAGCTCATTCTGTGTTTTTGTTGTTATTAGAGTATTCATTCATTTTACTCGACTTTTTCATTGTTCGAATAATCAAATAACTCGAAAATGAAGTTTTTAAATTAATCGAGTAAACCTTTTAAGTTGCTCGAGTTGTTCGAAACAAAAAAATAGTTTAAAATAAGATGCTATAAAATGAGTAGTTTTTACACATTTGATGTAAATTTAAATTATTGATGAGTTTTAATCCATTTTGAAATAATTTGAGATTTTTTCTCATAAACTCACATTTTAATACAAATGGAAATTGGACAAAATATTTTTAAAATATTTATAAGTGTCGGAGATTTATTAAATTCAGATTTATTTTTGAATTTAGAATAATAATTTATTCTTCAATTATGTTCAATGCTTAGAAGTCATTCAAATGATCATCTAAAGTTATACAAATATATGGGCAATTATCAAAAATTT
The DNA here is from genome assembly GCA_001735545.1 of Phormia regina. Classification (NCBI taxonomy): domain Eukaryota; kingdom Metazoa; phylum Arthropoda; class Insecta; order Diptera; family Calliphoridae; genus Phormia; species Phormia regina. The sequence goes on from MINK01180836.1 coordinate 2,202, forward strand.
TTGATTTTAGGGCTTAAAAAAATTATGATTTTTATAAAGTGTCTCGAATGCATGAAGAATCAGTTCGCGTTAATCATTTCATGTGGGGGCCGCGAAAGTTATGGCGGTTTAAAGTTGAACACATACACATTTTTACAAACTAGAAGTTTATGTACAATTCTGCTCAAAATTACATATAATATGCAAATCTACTGAGTTATTCAAATAAAAATTATGATATTTTCAATGTTTGATAGTAATAGTGCAGTTTATTTTAGGGTTTCCTAGTAAAATTTAAAAAAAAATATATATTGATTGATAGTATATTTCGTTAGAGTAGAAATGATTTTCGATTTTCTGATCCTTTTTTCACATAAGTAAATTTTGTTGGTCCATAAAATGTTTATCTCTCAAAATTTTTTGATGTACCACCGAATTTTATATTAAGCATAACAAGCACCTACTTATAATGCCAATTATAGTTAATTTCATTTTGTCCACACGATGTGCTATAGCGAAATGTGTTTTGACAAAAGTGTCACATTTTTAATTATCAACGACATTTGACTTAAATTTATGATTAAATTTATGATCCCAATCAATTATATTTATCGCCACTCTTATATCCATATATCTAATATTTGTTTCAATTGCAATTTTCTATATAAAAATAAAAAGCAAATAGTGCAATTTTTGCATAAGTCCATAAATTTTTGTATTTAATTTACTTTTAAATGGCAAAAAAATAAGTTCACGCGGTAGTCCAAGCATTTGTTTTCTAAACTTTCAGACTATCTACTACGTTGACTATTTCGGGCACATTAAAAGGATATAGCGCAAAATACACATAAAGCCTTATCTAAAACTTTGTTAAGGTTAAGGGGTACACATACCACACCCAAAAAACTGAAAATTTTAAAAAACACAAAAATTTTGTCATAGTAACTACCTTGTATTTAGTTGTTGAAAGTCTGCACAACAACAAAGATGGTGCAGAATTTATGTACAAAGTCCAATTAGTTTACTTATGAAAGAGCAAGATCAATAAGCATAAAAGCGCGATCAAATGTTAGAAACTTAAGTAGCTTTTATCAGTTTTTCTATATTCTTAAACTTTGAACAACAATCCTAGTTAGAAAAAGAAAACTATTGTTTAATTAATTTTGCACTGTTTTAGTCTTGTGAGTTCAGATCTATAACCAGTTTGTTAAAAATATCATTACTACAGAAGTTATTAAGGATTTAATTCAGTTTCAGCCAGTTTAAAAATGTTTGATAATTGCCCAAAATTTAAGAATTAGAAATTTAGTTTTATTTATATTATACTGATGTAAGACTTTCTCCGGGCTATACTCAGCCTATGTTCAGTCGCTTTTACAATTAAATAAATAAGAACTCCTTCTCGTATTTTAATTATTCAATGTTCTTTATTTATTATTTATCTTTGCATAATTTGCTTTAATTCTAGTATAATTGTTAAACTATCGGTCCCTTCAATCGGTACCGTTATTCTTCTCGGTCTTTTTCCGTCCGGAAGTTTTCTCCCACTACTTAGTCCCAGGTGATCAGCACCCGAAAGTTGTTCAGTTTCCACTGTGTAGCTGAAATTTACAGATGGAATTGATATCCCTTGATTAATCATAATCATTAGATTAGTTAACCACAGTGGATCCGACTAACAGTTATACTCGTTATTTACCACCAATTACTGTCTAACTGCCGAAAATGTATCGAATGGTTGTTCTCTTTCATGATAGCAAATCCAATACGGAGACGCAGATTAATTCTGTTTATGACTAGGGAATCATGATCAGAAGAGCATTCTTCTAAATTATCTATATTATTAAATCTAATTGTTTTGACTCAATCACTTAACGATTCTTAATTACAGGTAACTTTCGTTTGTGACTTACAATTACTTAACGATTTTATCCTTCGTCTTGTGACTAATCAATCACTATTCCAATTTTAATATTACCACTTTGTTTAAACAAGTTTTTTACGATACCTTCTACTTATTTGTATTCTAATTACTTGATTCGTTCCCGTCCTCGATGGTTCTTCCGTGTTCTCTGATCTGACTGTTCCCCTTTAAGAACTTTGTCACCTGCTTTTATACAAAGTTCTACTTTATATTTTCTTGAATCTTGTGATTTATATTTTAGTTCATTTTGAAAATGTTTCACACATATAAGAAATTCTTCTACAACTTTATATAAATTAGGCAAATAATCTAATGGTCTTAATATCTATTTGATTAACCACAATTCCTACCAGAATGGAAATAATTATTTACCTTTTTTCTAACTTTGATCATATTTAGTAAAAACGTTCAGCTAATATTTATGTATATATTATTTTGAAAAATTACATTTATTGTTTCTGAATTATTTTCTTTTGACATATGATAAAAAGACTTCTAGACTCCTGTATTTTAGATTTCTTTCAGTGATCTTAACATAAAAAACAATTTACATGGTAACTTAATTCTTTAAGTCAAAAATCCTCTATATTACAATTCATTCAAATATAACATTTTTAAAGTGACATTTTATTTTTTCTATTTAAATTTTTATATTTAAAATCGACCATTTAATTTACGTATTGCCAATTTTAGCTATTTCTAGATACACTTTTATAGATTCTTAAACTTCACTTCGTTGCCAGTCGTGCTTCTGGGATTTGAGAAAATATTAGATAAAGTCCAAACTTTTATTATGGTCACATTCGGGGAGAGTGTGTCACCTGACCAATTCGCAATTAATGCTTGTTTTTATTTTGAAAGTTTTTCCGTTAAACCTTTCTGAAAAGTATAAAATTATTGTACGTTTTTAAAGAAATTTTATTTTAGAGAAATGAAGTATCTTTTTCGCAAAAAAAAAAAAAAAAAAAAAGTATTTTATGCAATTTATCAAATTCAAAATCGTTATTTTTGATCGATAAAGATATCGACTTGAAAATTTTATGAAGTAGATTAATTTGTTCTCCAATAGATAACAGTAAAAAGAATTACTACAATATCTGTAAAAATATTTAAAAACCGATTAAAAAAATTTTAATGTCAGAGGTCACACAACCTTTAGCTCCGCCTACTGAGCTAAAGGAGTATCTTGGTCCCCTCTAACCTTAAATCCACCATCCAAGCACAAAGTTACAGATTTATTTTCAAAAATTTCGAATCTGCCCCCATGACAACGTGTGATATGAGTTATATTTTATTTATAACAAGTATAGTCATTTTACAGTTTACGAAGTTTTTCGTAAGACATATCATGACTATGATAGTAATTTACTCCGTTAAATATAATCGCACTCTTATTATATCATAAGGTATATAACCATATTTCTAGAATTTTGTTTTTAAATTGCGGAAAATATGGCATTGTAAAATTGTGGATGTATGTGTGTAAGAGTCCTTGCAACAGATGTTATTTTAAACTCTTATTCTGTTTAACTTATTTCATTTATTAGTATGCAATTTCGTAAATGTTAGGAAACTTCTTCTTTTTTGTCCAGTCGTTTTGGAGCGCTATAAATATAATGATCTAAAATTAATTTGTTGTTAAAATCCTCGCCAATAGTTAAACCAGGAATTAGTTTCTGGTAAGGCTTATATACCTGAGACTAACTATTGTAGCGTCGAACTATGTGCAGTATGTTTATCTTACTGGGTTCTCTGAGACTCCATTCTGTATTATCACTTCCATGGTATAAACCTTTTCAATATTTACAAAAACATGACAAGAACTCTATTGTAAGTATCAATTTATATTAATCAAATATTCTGAATTTACCATTTCGAATGCATAGTTTTGCTATTTTATCCGCTTAGTTTTTGTGCTATTTATAATTATTTTTTGTTTTTAAGGCGTATTTAAACCTTATTTAGAGGATATACTCATGAAATATGTTTTTTCAAATATGTATTTGTAAAAAATCTAAAAAAATATATAAATTAAATTTTAAATTTTGTTTTTAATAAAGCTTTACATTGAACAAAATCTAGTTTAAATGTGATTATAATACTTGAATCTACTTTTTATTAATTTCAACCACATAGATTATTCGATATAATCTATTCTACGTTAATGTACAGACGATCTTTATCAAATCTAATAAAATTTTAGTAGATTCTAATCAAAGTTCGTTTATTCAAACACTACTTTCTATTTTGGTGAACGTTGATAAAAAAATGCAACCACTGTCCTAAATAAAATAGACAATTGTTTACAAATTAATATCAAATTTAATAATAATATAAAAAAAAAAGATATTTTATTTAACAATTAATATATTTCTTAAAATATAAAAATATATTATATTATATGATATATATACATAATTATTCAAAAATATTCAAGAAAATGTATATAATTCATTTGCCATCATAATTGTTCAAGAGAAAATTCACCAAATTGTGATTTTGGTTTTCAGAATTCTCATATCCAAAACTGGATTTAAAGACTTCGGTACATCCGATATAGAAACTTACATTAGTAGACAACTATTTTCCAGTCGAAAGCTGGCAACTCGAAATACGAAAATATATGAAGAACAAATCACATTTGTTATAGAATGTATATATTTCTTTGAACATAGAACTCGACATTCTTCAATTAAAACCTTTTAATGTAGTAGCTTTAGCATTAGATTAGAAAATGCGAAAATTTTATTATATAGATGAAGGTGAAAGAACTAATAAGATAAAAAAATATGGATACTATCTTACCCCTGTTATTTGTTCTAACTCCTTCCATTTCACTCTGAATTATTTCACACAATATTTTAAAACAAAAAAAAAAAAAAAAAAAAAGCATAAATTATCTAGAAGTCATATAATATCTCTGAGTAAAATAAACGCTTTGAATTTAAATTTTAAAAACATGCTACAAACCACCAGCAATACTACACAGAGAAAACAGATTCATTGTGGCATCCTATCCAAATCTTAAAATTCGTTCCAAATCTTAAAATTCGTGTGCAAAGATCGTATAATTCGTTTACTTCCAATAAATAATATGGTAGGGATTAGTAAAATTCAATTGAAGAACTGAATCTGGGTTATCAACTGAAAAATACAATATAAAATTATGTCGGCCTAACCGGGAAGGTGTCAATTATATAGGTTCATAATTGATACCTTCCTTATATTAAGTGGAAAATAAACACATTTTATTACAGAATATTACGTCGATACTAAGAATCACATGTATTTATGGACGTTATGGTGATTCTGAAATTGGGTCTTTTATGGGAACTATGGTCAATTATGGACCGAACTTCATATCGGGTCGGGCTATAACTTTTTCTCTCCTTTTAGTTAACATTTCAATATACATATAAATACCATTTATTGTATTTATAGACATCTTCTGATAGATTTCCAATACTATAATCCGCTGGCACACGTTTATAAGTTAATTACATTTTTTCTTATTTTTTTTTTTGTAGTTTTAAAAAATTTAAAAAAAAATATTTTTATTACCATTATCTCTTGTTTGTAGTTAATGCATTACTTTAGATTTTATAATTTATATAAACGAATAATATTTATTATACTTATTGAAAATACGATCAATATATAAATATAACTAAGTTTTTGATTCGAAATACTAATATTGTAAACACGAAATCAATTCGGTTTTGTCGGCCGAATGTGATAAATACATTTTAACCAATCGTAATTGGTTGTAATAACTAACTTCAAAGTTGTGATAACTGTTATTCCAACATATTATTATTTTTTCATTAATATTGTAATATATTGTTATATTTCATCAAATATTAATAATTAAATAGCAATCATTTTCCAACTAATTTTTTTTTTTCTGTGTGTATGTATAGACAATCCGAAATATGAACTATTCTAAATAAAAATTAAAATTTGTTTTAAAATACTCTAAATCTCAAAGACTGGTGCTGCAAACCGAATGTAGTTTGAAAAACACCAATATGTTCCTCAACAAATTTTCAAATGGCTATTTAGAAACCTGGTATATATCCGGACATTACAGTAATAATTCAAAAAATCCCATTTTTAAGATTTTCGTTAATTTTTTTAACATTTTTTTTTTTAAATTTTTACTGTTGGGGAAAAAGTACTTGTAGATATGTACTATATCATATATTTACTATATAATACATATATTTATATACCTATATCCACTTGTTATTTTATATATGTATGTTTTTATTTATACATACATATGTGTATGTGTATGAAAGGCTTTATAAATACAATTTATTCTCTATATATTTTTACATTAAGGTGTTCCAAAATCGTATGAAAAACTCCAAATGTACGTAAAATTATGAAAGGGATCATGTAAAATTTTATCCAAATTAAAAATATTTTTTAACCACCTTAATATTCATATATAATATTCATATGAACATATGAATTACATACAATATTCATTTACAACAATGTTAAATTTTTAACAACTTTCTCCTATTCTTTGTTTCATTTTCATCGTTCTTTGTGTGATGTTGTACGAAGTTGTATTGTACCCTGTACAGTATGTACTGTGTGCACCCTTAAGCTTTTCAATTAAATAACCACTAAATCATTTGCCGTAAAGTAAGGAAAAAAACCGTGAAATGCACAAAAACCATGAAGTGGAACAACAAAATAGAAGTGAAAAAATCATAAACGAAGAAACATGGTAAAAACATGAAATGCTTCGATATGAAAATGGATATAAGAGCCGCATATTACAGCTATATGGACTTCCTGTTAATAACTGAACACGAACAGGGTGCCAAAATATTTATTATACCACAATCTATATTAGAGGGTTTTCAAAATCTTATTTAAAAATAATTTAAAACATTTATGTTTTCCATTAATAACCATTACATATAATATAATAATATAAAATATATTTATAAAATATTATAATGTGAAAATAATAAAAAAAAAACATCCGAATATAAAACATTTATCAAATGCATATATTTCAATTGGGACTAAAATACAAAAAGATACATATATATACAAATGTGAAAAATAATTTTACATTTATTAAATGAACGTTTTCATTGATTCAATTGTAAAGAATAACATTCAATTAAAATTGTACAGTTGTATATCAAATACTATTGATTCATATAACCTGTACGTAGGAACAACATTAGTGTAAAAATCATTAGAAACAGATTGAACTTTTGATTCTATCTTATAACTTGTTTGAGAGTAGGTTAATTTAATCAAACGATAGATTTGTTAAGTGTGTCTCAGAAAAAAAGTCCTTCAAAAAAGCAAAAATAACACATATCGAAACGATAGTTAAAAAAATATTAAGATATAAAATTATATGATTTACTAAAATCCTGAACTAAACTAAAAAAACACGTACATTCGAAACCATACATATAAGGGTATCAATCGATTAACCGCCAATTCGTAATCTAGTTTTTTTGGTGTTATAATTTAATAAATTTTTTATTTTAAATTCAAATTTATATCAACGTCATTTCAAAATTGGATAATAGACATTTATAGCAAAAATAAACACGATAGATTTTAGTTCCAAAGTACCAATAAACCATAATTTCACTATTCATGACTTTCTTCTCACTAAATAGATATCAAAAATGGAACATTTATTGGACTCATTCGACTTTGCATTATTTTTGGATCCCACGTTTAGATCGTTACTTACTTCTCTGAATATTTTTTTTTTATTTTATTTAACAAAGTACGACATTGAAAGATTAACCGCCTTATTTCCAAAGTTCCTTTACCTCACTTTGATATAATTTTCATACAAATTTTTGAAACACAAAAACAATTTCCATGAAAAAATTTTCAAAGTGAGGGGAAGTATTTTACAAAATAAGGCCCTTAAATTTTATAAACTCTTGAACATGACAATATACTGATGAAAAGAAATTATTCTGACACAGAAAATAAGAGAAGTTATATTAAGCTTGAATAAGATTTATAATATTAAGCCTAAAGTCCAATTTTCTGAAACGAATGGGTGATAGATCTATCAATAGATTATATTTTATAATGTTATTTATATGTCTAATGTGTATTACAAAAATAATTCGGTTAATCGAATAATTTGGCATTAATCGGTTAATAACCGATAAACTTAAAACCTCGAATAATTAATTGTCAAATAAACCCCGATTAATTGGATACCCTAATACATACCCAGCAAAAACTTTGGTTGCCAAGTAATGAGTTAAGAAGCTAATATAATGGCTTTGCACTACTTACACATTAGCTGAATAACNNAGTTGTTTAGTAACCCATTGATTTTAAAATTTTACTGAAGCCATTGGTTAAAACAAAAGGAATTAGTTGGATTTTTTTAATTTTATAAAAAAGAAATCATACAATAAATAATGATTGATTCAATTAAAATAAATACATACCATAACCATCCAACAGTTATCTTCCGCAAAAAATGACACAGCCGAGATGGGCAACTTTGGAGAGCCTATAACTTTCCCTTGAGCTGCTAGGGGGTTGTACTCCTCCAAGCCACTCGAAGACATGTGAAATTTTATTGAGATACCTTCAACAGTTCTTAAGTTACTGAATTATTTCCAAAAATAATAATAACAAAATGTTAAGGCATTGACCAAATAATTGATAAAATGTATTCACAGTAAAGATGTTTGCGTTAACTATATATTAATGCAGCGAAAAGAGTGCTGTTCTAATAACCATTTTTTCTGGATGTCTTTATAAAAAAATTTTACAATAAATT
>MINK01180845.1:0-12675 GCA_001735545.1 Phormia regina
ATAAAAAAGGGAAAAATTAAATGAAATATATTTTCAGAGCTTAAGATTGAGTTTAAAATAAATTATCATTTTTAAATTAAATTATTAAATTTTAAGTTTACTTTGCGTATGATTAATATTAATTTTTTTCATTTTTCATTTCATTTGAAAATTTGTTTTAAAATGAATTTAAAGAAATATTAAAGTATTTTTTTAAACAAATTTTTAATAAATTTCCTAAAATATAATTTTTTTCTACTTGTGTTACTTTAAATTATTTCCTTAGAAAACAAATTAGACCGCCTAACATTGTTAATATTATGTGAAGTAATTTTTTATTTAGCATTATACGGCACCACTAGTGTTACATTATAAAATTGCAAAAATTATATACTTATGTAGAACATTTTAAAAATTACTTCTAAAAAAAAAAAAAACAAATTACTTCTAAACAAAAATAATAGAAGTAGAATAAAAAACTGTTGAATTTCATTTGAAAAACAAAAGTGAAAAAGTCAACACTACGAAACAACTAAAATAAAGGCTACAGGCTAAATGAAAGCGTAATAGTTTTTAAAGGACAGCAACATAGACTTAATAAAATGCTCTATGAAATTAAAATATTAGTAAGTATACTAAATATTAATATTAATCCAATGACTCCAAGTGAAAACCAATGTGACATATATTGGTTTGTCTTTCTTCTCTTTTCAATTGCTTTAGATTTAAGTATCTTATAAGTAAGTAAGATACTTAAATCTATTTGCTTATGAACAGACGGCTTATAGGGTGAAAGTACAATAACTTGTTAAGTTAATTTATTCATATAAGTAAAGAACACAATTTTCTTTTAAAAGCGTTATAAAATCTTATTTATTAATAATTAAATTATATCTTTAAATATACTGGGTTGTCCGGGTATACTTCGGGTAGAGATATTAATCTTCTTATATGATTGTTGCCGATCAATTGACAAAAAGTTGGGGTGAAGTTTGCTGCAGTTGGGGGCGTTCATAAGAATGTCAGGTTGGCTTACTTTTCTTTTGGATCCAAACCATTCCTGGCATTTGATAGTATAGAACCCATTTCGCACAAGATATGATTTTGAAGAGCCCAATTTAAAGCATTGGGCTCTTCAGCGAAAAAATCATTTAGATTTCAGTTGTGGTTGATCCTTGCACTATAAATAGACCTACAGAAAAATAATTAATTGCTTGATGAATAGACAATTCCGTAGCATATTATAAAGCTCTTAAAGGCTTTTTATTCCTATTCTATATTATAAGAAAAATTATAAGAAAAATAAAATAACCAAAGACTTAAAAGCCAAAGGCGATGCATATTATATACTATAACCAGCCCAATAGCCCAGCCAACAGTATAAGTAATGGTCCTGCAAATAACTAAGCAAATATCACAACCAGCAAGGTAGCAATTTTTATATGTTATAAGCAATATTTTAGACGTTAATCTGTTCAGATACATTTTTTTTAATAACTTAATCAATAGCCAAGCGAAAAGTGTAGCTTAAACTTCAACCTAGTCAATAGCTTAAAAATAATCAAAATAATAGCATAGTCGAGTCTAAAGTTTAAACAAAAATTTTGCTAGCCTATAGTTTAGCTAAAAAAATAACAAAGAGTCTAGCAATGTAATATAAAGTCTGATCAAGAATATAACCAATAATATTCACAACAATCTAACTAATAGCAGAATAAACTGTACAGTCAATGCCCTTATCTATAGGAGGTTCAATAGTCTTGCTGATATCATAGTTATTAGCTCAGCTAATAACCATAATTTTAGCCAATAGGGAAGCCACTAACATTAGGGTCAGCATAGTTAAGACAAAAAATTTTTTAGCTAATATAATATTTTCGTTAATTTAATAGCAGAAAGTCCCAACACGTCTTACTAATAGTTAAAAAAAAATAGTCAATAATCAAATAAATGGCATAGTCTTAAGTACAACCGATAGCAAATATATATTCTAGCTCATAATACAGACAATAGCTCTATAAATATTGCGGTAAATAATATAATTTAAAGCATAGTATAGCTGGAACAAAATAGTTTACTTAACATCAGAAATAGTTTATTTAACATCTCAGAATATAGTGTAGAAAAATTTTTAGTTAAAAGTCTAATACAGTTAAAAAATAATTGATATCCTTAATAGTGAAAACAAATAGCCTTTTCACTAGCATTAGCAATAGATAAGTCATTTGCTTAGCCAATTTAAAAACCTGTACCATATAAAATAGCCCAGAATTTAGGACTATTTATTTTACCTAACTAATTATTTGATATTACCTATACCCCAGTTTAAAACAAAGCCAACAATTTGGACTATTTTTAGTCTAGTGTAAATTTCGGGTTCATGACTCATAGTGTAGCTACTATTTAATATTTTGTCTGTGATATTAATTCTTCCTTGCTACAATTATATTTCAGCATATAGTATAGTATTTTCTTCTATACCCTCCTTCAATAGGATTTGTGTTTGTTTTTTTTTTTACATTTTAAGTCCCAACAAAAGTCATAGCAATAAAAAAACCAACAAAAAAAAGAAAAAAAAAAGGAAACGTGTCAGCAAGTCTCTGGTTGACAATTGTTAGCATAAAAATAAAAAAAAAAAAAAAAAGGACATTTGTAGGTCTAGTGTTATTATTCGGTTAATGACTCATTAGTGGTAAGCTCACTAAGTATTTAATATTTTGTCTGCTGATATTAATCTTCCTTTGTACATATTATATTTCAGCAGTATAGCTATAGGTATTTCTTCTGAGCCGCCCTCCTTGGAATAGGGATGTTGTGTTTGTGTTTGTTTTTTTTTGTGGTTGAATGCCCGAACAAAAGTCATAGCGAATACGAAAAACAACAAAAAAAAGGGAAACGTGTGCAAGGCAGACGTCTCTGGTGACAATTTGTTAGCATAAAATAAAAAAGGAGGCATTGTGTCGGGGCACCTCACAAAGTGTGAGTGTGCAGATAATATGCTGTTTTTTGTTTTCAACATTTTCATTAAGGCTGAAAAAATTCTTTAAAAAATAAAAGAAAAACAGCCAAAAACAGGGGTGTAATGATTACATCGTTTTCAGCGATATATTGTATTACACTATTTAATCTAAATAGATTAAGTTGCAGTGCAGAAATGCGAGAGGAGCATTTAAATAAGCAAAAGAAAGTTAATTCTGAAGGGAAAAAAACTTGGGAAAAAATTTGTGTGAAGAATATCTTAAAGAAGAAACCTTTTTGCTGCGTTTAGGTCTTGAAGAGCCCCGGATAACATTCATACCGTCTATTTTTTTCTATAAAACACAATTGCTTAAAATTTTCTTTATAATATATTAAAATAAAGAATGAAATAAGAAATAAGATTGTTATTGATTTTATTTCCTATATACATTTTAATTCTTGATCGGTTTAATTAATTCATTACTTGCGAATACTTCTTTATTTTTTCATTTTTTGACAATTATAGTTAATTGATCATCTTGGTGAGAGGTGCTAAATTTGAACAAGTTTTTTAAATGAATTAAATGATATTTTCATTATATTTTTTGTAAATTGGTGAGCTTTTCTGTGTAGTGTAGTTGAGGATTGTTTAATTTCATAGAAAGACGCAATCAATTTTCCCACTCGAAGTGTTTCAGTTTCCGTAAAATGTTGTCTGTATTGTTGGCTACAGATTTTTATTTGTTAAAATTTTTTTGGTTTTTTAAATTTCTATTTTCTTGTGTTAGGAGCCGAGAAGCGTGGTCAGGTATGTTCAATATTTTTTATATATCCCTTATGTATTGGTTTTTTAGGAGGAGTGAAATGCATTTGGTTTTGCTCCTTTATAAATACAACCTGCAGCCTGATATTAACAGGCAATCCCACTTTCATTTAATTTCTGCCCTTTAGTGATTCTGTGTTATAGATTATAGATTATTTATGTGTTGAAATCTTTTTGACATTCTATACTGTTAGCTCAAGTCTAAAACAGAAAGCAGATAGAAAGGAAAAAGTACATGATATTATTTTAAAGTGATACAGCCACAGATTTAATACCTAAAAGTTATGCTAAGAAAATACCATTAAGAATATAAGATTTATTATGGACTCTGTGTACGGTGTAGTAATGGCCTATGTTGCGTTTTTAATAGAATTTATGTTACTGTAGAGAATGAAGAAGTTATGGTTAAGGACTTCTTTCCTTCCTTCCTTGAAAGTAAATATTTAGGTTGGTTGGATTTGTTTCTTCGCCTTGGGAAATGATACAAGAACCTGTTGAATTTCTAAATTAATATTACATTTTATTAAGAACTAGAGAAGCTCCAAATATGTTATGTAAAAAACAAACTACTGAAAATATGAGAATTTAGTTAAAATATTGTTATTCTTGTCACGAAGAAATTAAGATCATCAAGCATAATTGATTAAAGACTTTAAAAATGAGACTCGTTTAGATGAAAACGTTTATATCAATCAGTTTGAGATATCATTATTTAAGAAAAATTATAATCAAGGTTATTTAAAATCTGCTCTTAAACTTACCTCATTTATTTTTATTTTTTCTATGTATATAAAAGTTAAATTTTATAATCTTTAATCATCTTTCTTTTAAATTTGTTTTTTTTGTTCTTAGTCAAGTTATGAATATTAATAAGTCAAACCTGAGACAGACCCTAAGAAAGATTGTGTAATCTAATGATATTTATATTGTGTGCCAATATTCACGCTGCTGTGCCTTAAGTGTTGTGATGGTCCATTAGTTTGTTTTTCCAGTTATTTTTTATTTTATTTAATTAAAAATTTTGTCAATCCCTTTTTTCCAAAAAAAAAAAAAAGTCCTTTAAAAATATCAGGACTATTTGAAATCAAAAAAGGAAATAATAAAAAAACTTTTTCTTAATTTATGCAAAAAAAAAAAATTTTGTTTTTCCAAACCAAATATGGAAGAGTTGTTTTTTTTTTTTTTTTGTAATTAATATTTAATGTTATTATTTAATTATAATACTTTTCTAAGATTAATATTTTATTTGTTTAATATCAATTATAAAATAAAAAAAATTCCTCGTCTATGTCTCACATTACTTTTATATTTTTAATAAATTGGTTAAATTTTCTAAAGATATTTTTTTTCCAGCAAACAACAAACTTTTATTATAAATGTTCAACTATTGTGGATTTTTTATGTAAAATAAAAAACACATATTTATCATCATGTCCTTGGGGTAGATGTATAATAAGCTGCAGCACCTGTTACAGTTTTTCCACAATTCTAAAGTTCTCTTTCACATATTCTTCAAAACAGTTTCTTTCCATGACCTTCCATTTGCTTTAATTAGTTGTTAGGCAAACACATTTGGCAGCATATGTTTTGCAGAGATATTATAAGAGTAAAAAAAATAAATATAATCAATAGCAATTTGCGTACAATAAACAAATAAAATTCTTAAAATGATTAAGGCTAGAGAAAAAAGTTTTGTTTTTTTCTCAACATTTCTATTTTAGAAAGAGAAAATGCATTTTTTATGGTATACAGAAAGAGGAAATGGGAGGGAGAATGTAAATTCTATTTGTTGTAATAAAAAATTAATAAATAATACATTAATTAAATATTATGAAGTAAACATTATATAAAAAAAACATATCTATTAAAATTATTATTATAATTATATTAATTACCCAGCAAAAAACGAGCATCCAAAGAAGGTCAATAAATCTGAAGGTTTATGATCCAGAAGCAGTGCAAATTCTCTTTTTGAAACATTTCTTTAATGAAATAGGAACCCCAGCATAAAAAAAAGAACTGAAAAAGCTATGATTCTAACGATGTGTTGTCATTGAAGGAAGTATTTAGTGCTTGAAAAAGGAGCTGCAGAATTCTTTTTTTAACCCATGTTTTGCTTGTAAGATGTTATTCTTTTATTACTTCTTTTTCATTAATTTTGAAGTACTTCCCTTTAAAACAGATGTTTATACAATTTTTTAATAAACAACATTACTTAATCTTATGTTTCTAAGTTTAATGTAATTGAAAATTCATTATTAAGTTTGAATAAAGTGTAATTTCCCGTATTTACCCCTTTTTTTGGTACTTTTTTTCCACCCATCAATGTATCAAAAATTGTATTCCAATAAATTTCTAAATTGTAGATGTATACCATATTAAAATCCTCATATAAATATTTCAATAAATATAAAATAATGTTTTATGAAAAAAGTACCAAAAATAGGTACAATTTTTAACCCTTAAACGTTTTAATTTCTAAAAAGTACCGAATTTATATTTATAATTTTTTAATAAGTTATGAATACGATATAAATTTTATCTGTATGTTCATTGGTTTTAAAGATACATATGGTGCCAAAAAAGTACCAAAATACAGTTGTTACCCATTTTCTCCCTTAAAGCGGCTGATTAAAATAGTGCTAGAAGCCTGTCCAATTATTTTTTAAATGAATAACGAGAACTATTCAACATTTTTTTGTATCATTATTAGTTTGCGAGTTATAAGGTTACCGATTTTTCCCTAAATTCCGATTTTTCAAATTTCCAAAAATCCCGTCCAAATTTCATACCTCTAGCTTCAGCCGTTTGGGATGATTAATAACACAGTCAGTAACGTTACTCTTTTATATATATAGATTTATTTATTTATTTATTATAAGGTCTCTTATTTGGTTATTTTTATTGAATCTCCATTTTAATTCTTTACAATAATTTCTTAGGTCCTTTAATTTTTTCTTTAAAGATGTCATTTCCAGAATATAGCTTTTTTTCTATTTTTCTCGTAAAAAGAAAAAACAACAGCAAATGTCACCGAAGATGAAAATTAAATTTAACCATCATCTGTCAACTGCATTTGTTTACTTCGAAATTTTGTTACTTCTTAACAAATACAACAACAAAAATAACCTTAAACTTAATACAGCATGTTGTAAAACGCCTTAAAACCTTCCCCTTCCATCCACCCATATTTTCTTCTACAAATTTTGCATAGAAAGACAAGAAACAACAACAAAAAAGAAGAAATCATCAAAACTTAAGTAAGATGAGAGAGAGCGAAGCAATAAATGACAACAACATACATCAAGAGCTTTATGTGTGTGTTTTTTTTGTTAAACACAATAACAACTACAACATTATTGTTGTTGAAGTTTTTGTTGTTGCTTTTGCTGTAGTTTATGGTACCCTGGCGATTACATTTACACTATTATTATGCGTCGAGACTTTTGTCAGCCTAGTGTTTTTTGTTTTTTTATTATTTTTCAACTGTAAGTAACTCAAGAGTAATAGAAAAATAGAAGAATAAAGCATTAGCTCTAGTTGTAGCTTAAGCAGCAAAACAGTAAATAAATAAAGCATACTTACAGGCTGTTGTAGGAAAAAAAAAGAAACTAAAACATAAAGTGAAGGAGTAAGTTATAATTTGTTTGTTGCCATTCATTTATTTCTTTTTTGCTTTTGTTGTTATTGTACTTTAACAAATGTAGAGAAGAACTTTTCACTAAACAAAGAATATTAAGGACGAAAAATGTATTTTGTTTAAAAAATAAAGTTCATATATTTTTACTTTGTTTTATCAAAATTTCATTTTTTTTCTTTTCAGGGAAATAAGTTATCATGAAGAGGATATATTGAGTTAATTTCTATAACAACTAGTAAATAAATAACAATAAAGTAACAAACAGGGAACAGTGTATAATTATAGTAAATTTGAGGAGATAATTTAAATAGTTTAAATGCCTTAAAGTAAAGTTTATTATTATTTCATTTATATTGCAAGGACAATAGTCCTTAAGAAATGGTGTGATCATCATTTGTATAATTTTATCTGTTGTGTTAATAAATATTTTGTCTGCTACTATATTTTAATCGAATTTCAAGTTTAATATTACAGAACTTTTGAGGGTCAAAAGGGATAAAATAAATTTTACTACCTGTTAAAAGGTGAAAGTGTTCTCTTTGTCTACATATATACTTTAATAACTGCCTAAATCCGTCTAGATTTGTAAAGCATAGAAAAAGTTTTTCAACACTCAACCACTCTGAATCAAATTTTAAATAAATCTAACGATATCCGTCAGTCCGTCTGGTAAATCTTAAGTGCAGTTTGTCATTTTGAAGATAATTTAATTTCATAAATTTCGCAGGTGGAACCTTTTTAATACATTTGATGTTTTAAAATTCCCTATTTTTTATAATTTTGCGATTTTTTGTAATATAGCGATTTTTTAATTTGCTATTTTTTTAATTTTCCAGTATTAACTTTTTGTACTAGAGCTTATTCTTATTCTTATTCTTATTCTTATTCTTATTCTTATTCTTATTCTTATTCTTATTCTTATTCTTATTCTTATTCTTATTCTTATTCTTATTCTTATTCTTATTCTTATTCTTATTCTTATTCCTTATTCTTATTCTTTATTCTTATTTCTTATTCTTATTCTTATTCTTATTCTTATTCTTATTCTTATTCTTATTCTTATTCTTATTCTTATTCAGTCGTATGAGTGATATTATTTGGGTAAAGTTCAAGGTATGATTGAAATTGTTTATCTAGTTCCTAATTCCTTTTAAATTCCTTTTAAAAATTAATGTTTATAAAAATAATTCTTATTTTAAATTTAGTATTTTTCTTTGCAGCTAATATTTGTTTCATATTTACTTACAACAACCAGTTAACATTTTTATGCTTCATATCACATTTGTATGTTTATTCTACTGGTAGATGCACTAACATTCCTTTTTTTAGATCTGAAGAAGAAAAAAAGACTTTTCATCTTCTTGTCTATAATAACAAGCAACAATCTTTTGCTGACATCTTTCTTATCATATTTATTTCATTTCTTACACTTGTTCAATATACTGGAGACTACAAAAAAGATTTACTTTTCCAGATTTCTATGAACCCAGAAAAACTAATGCTTTTTCCAACATTAAACTTAAATGCACAATTTTCAAAGATCATTTGACAACTTGTGTCAATGCTAGAGTAGCAACCGCAACTAAAGAAATAAATAAAATAAAAAATAAAAATGAAAAAAAAAAACGAAGAAACAAATGTAGTTGTCAAGTAAAAATAAGCTTTATTTGCCAATGGCTGAACTAACTAATATAAATAAAGAAAATAAATGATCTTTTCTCTACTCAAATTCTTTTGCAATTTTTTTACTTAAAATATATTGGTTAAACGACAGTAATCTTTCAGCTCAACGAATTAAGATTTTTTTAATTTAATNNTAATATAAATAAAGAAAATAAATGATGCATTTGTAGCAAAAAAACTGAATACCAAACCGTTTTCTTGAGGTTTAAATAAAATATTGCAGCTAGACGTATGAGTAATATTAATTATTAAAATATTTTGAAATAGTAATTAATTTAGGTCAAAAACACTCACTTTTGAATTATATATTTTTAGAAGATAATAGTAAAGTAGATATAATTTCAAAAAGACCAATAGATTAATAAAATGTATTTTCAGAATATGATTTAAAATTGCTTTTCTCTACTTAAATTCTTTTGCAATTTTTTTCTTAAAATATATTGGTTAAAAGACAGCAATCTNNGTAAGATAAAAGTCTAACTAGTTTCTTAGGGCACTTAAGTTGTTCATTTAATGCTTCATCAAATCTGTCATTTATAGTAAGTATTATTCTCACCTAGGGGGTACAACTAAATAAACCCAGCAAAAAATAAA
Organism: Phormia regina; assembly: GCA_001735545.1. Lineage (NCBI taxonomy): Eukaryota > Metazoa > Arthropoda > Insecta > Diptera > Calliphoridae > Phormia > Phormia regina. The sequence goes on from MINK01180845.1 coordinate 9,678, forward strand.
AATTAAAAAACAAATTAGTAATGACATATTTATTAAATTTTTTCATGTCTGTTAAACTTTTAGCCAAATTTTAATCTAGTCAATAAAATGAAAAAATTAAAATGAAAAATGGGTCATAGACTTGACCATGGAAAAGCCAAATAACCTTGTGACCTTTTTACAAACTGGTATAATCTATAGAAAAGTATATAGAGGAGACCATATATTAGACTATACTATGGATTCAATTAGATACTAAGGACTTGAAAAAAGTATTGACCATAATTAACATCAGGCTACAAAACAGACCAATAAAACACTATGGTCTAGAGTAGACTATAGATACACTTATAGAATAGAATATATATCAAACTATATACCAGACTATAGACTAGTTTATAGATCAGACTATATACTATTTTATGAAGCTACCTATTAACTGGTTTGTAAACTAGTAAACACTGATTTATAGTCTACATTATAAACTGCTTTATGTAGTATGAATGGCTTAAAATAAGACTATTAACTGATTTATAGACAAGACAAATGACTGATTTATAAACCAAATTATTTACTGGTTTACATTCCAGACTATTAACTGGTTTATGGACCATACTATTAGGTAAGGTTAAATAGGCTGCTGTAACTAATGGATACGATACAGCTCACTTGGGTCCTATTAGTCCCATTGTGCTACCCTTAGGATCATATTAAATTATTGCACATGTCCGCAAATAGGTTTGGATCGAAACAGCATGACGCATGTATAAGGGATCTCATCTTTCTTATGTCAATTGTAGATAGATTAGATAATGCATGCCGAAGCAGACTACCAAGTTCCGTAACCTTAATACCTGCAAGAGCAAGATAGAGATATAAAAGATGTTCCACTATGTCTTCCTTTTTCTCAGCAACTTATACAAAAGTTGTTATAAGGGAAACCGGTGCGCACTATAGGAGAGTGCGCATCGGTTTCCCAGTGCCCTGTGATAATTGATATCCATAGCTGACGCCTAGTCAATCCCAGAATGTAGTTCGATCGCAAGTGATCATACTGAGGCTATATACTTCTCGAGGTGGAGCATGTATCCATTGATATCTCATTTATCCACCTTTGCTGAGTTACCATAGATAAATACTGCAGTATCATAAATCAGGAAGATGACAGCGGCACACCTACTAGTTAATAAGTTTCCCCATTTCGAAGGTGGGAGCCAGTCTTGGCTAGTTTGTCCGCAACTGTGTTGCCCGTGGTGTTTGTGTGAGCTCTTACCCAGATCAACTTTAGACTTCAATGTCTCGCTATCTCATTTGGAGATATCTGGCATTCATTTACCAGCCTGGATATCGAAAGAACACCAGAGAGAGAGAGAGAGAGAGAGAGAGATTTAATCACCGGCTGACCATCGGTACAGATTTGAATATTCTCTCAAAAATATCCAACAGAACATTAGCCAATTTGCTACTCTCCCAATGACCGAGATATCCGCCTTTACGGCGCTACAATGATCCGGCAGACCATACTATTAACCATACTATTTAGGTTATAAACCCGATAATGAACTCATTTATAAACCAGACTATAGACTAGTTAGTAGACCAGTCTGTCGACTAGTTTATAGGCCAGAGTAGATACTTGAAAATTTACCAAACTTTAGATTAAAATGTAGAGCAGAATATAGAGCAAACTAAAGACCAGCATATAAACCAGGCCAAAGATCCTACTACTGTGTAGTCTATTGTCTAAATTATATACTAACTACAGACTGGAGTATAGACTATAGACTTTATATCGTACTATACAAATACAATCAATGAACCAAACTATAATCAGACTATTCACAAAATGAACTACAAACTGAAGTACGTACCTATCGACTTTATTATACTCAATTTCTTCTTCCAACTTCAGCAGTTTTGTTGGGTTATTTATTTTTCAAAGAATTTCATCTGCTGCATTTGATATAAGAAAACTGGGAGGCTTTATTGCCATCATTACTATGGTAACTATAATTTTATAATAATTATATAGTAAATAAAAGCATAAGGAACATTTAAGGTACTACACCACTATTTTAAATGTATTATAAGAAACAAGATATTTTACTAACATAACAAGAATTGCGTGCATTATTTTATTGCTTTATAAAATATGGAACATTTTCATTTTTTATTTAAATTTCTATTTTAGTTTTAAATAAATTTTAAATAGTTTCTTTTCCAGCAACTGCGTTTTCTTAGAATTTATATTACAATTTTTTTTTATTTGAATGTAATATATTTAATGGTTTTTAGATGCCAACAGCATCTTTGGACACATATGCAAACAAATTCATGGACATTTACATTTGTCAATTCAATCGTTAGCAGATGTTTTTCATTTACTTAAAAGCCATATTATTGGATGGTTTTATGTGGGTCCTTTTAGTCCTAAGAATATCAGAAGGAAATATTTCGAAAGAAGAATTTCAATATATAAGAATAGGAAAAAAAAAATAAATAAATAAAATGCATTAAAAATAATGCAAAAGCAACAATAAACTGAAATGAGACAGATTTAAAAGATTTCTATAGTAGCAAAATCTTTGACTGTAATATGTAGTTTAATTGCTACATCCCCTTTATAAACTAAAACCATTAATTGAATTCCTGTTTCTATTATATACATAATATTGCATTAAAATATTTCCTCTAGTGTGACAACAAAGTATTACTTTGTTGCAACTAAATTGCAAATTTAGTAATAATTGCCAAAAACTTGCAAACCAAAAATTTCTAAAATTTAAGATAAGAAAACCACAGCTGCAAATGACAATAATGTTCTCAGAATTTTAGCTTCAAAACTCGTAAATATTTTTTAAACACACATTCAAAGAAAAAGTAATAAAAAAGTAGGTTTTTATGACAAAAATGTAATAAAATATTAGTTATGAGACACACGTAGAATTTACTGCAAAAAAAGGAAGAAAAATATGCTGCATAAAAATAACTAAATTTACTTCCCTCGCGAAGGGGTAGT
>MINK01180850.1:0-10839 GCA_001735545.1 Phormia regina
CGTAAATTTTCTATATAAAAAAATTTATCGTAAATTTTCTATATAAAAAAATTTATCGTAAATTTTCTATAAAAAAAATGTATCGTAAATTTTCTATAAAAAAAAGTATCGTAAATTTTCTATAAAAAGATGTATCAAAAAATTTCTATGAAATTTTTTTTCGTAAATTTTCTATAAAAAAATTTATCGTAAATTTTCTATAAAAAAATTTATCGTAAATTTTCTATAAAAAAAATTTATCGTAAATTTTCTATAAAAAAAAAAATTATCGTAAATTTTCTAAAAAAAAATTTATCGTAAATTTTCTATAAAAAAAATTTATCGTAAATTTTCTATAAAAAATTTATCTCAAATTTTCTTTTTATAATTTAATTTTTTTAAATTATCGTATCGAATTTTTACTGTTATTTGGTTTGTTTTCGTTTGTTTGGTAATTAAAGACTGGTGAATAGTTGTCTTGCAATACATATAGCATACTTTTAGGCTTGTTATTAAAATATTTTTATTTACTTTTTCTGTTTGTTTGTTGGTTTACAAATATCTCTTATTTAAGAGGTTTAGATGTTTTTTTTTAATAATTTGTTGTTATTTAAATTTTCTTCTGCCTATTTTAAGGCTTTTTTTTTAGCATTTCTAAGATATTTTAGTTTTTGTTTTAAATTAGTCATAACTTTTTTCTTATTTTATAGCATGTGATTCTATTAAACATTTTGTTTATGAGAATCGGTTTATTATGAAATAAATATTTTAACCTTGTTATAGTCCCCTAATCAATCAATTGTTTTTAAATGATTGAAACATCCTTTTAATATGATTTCAAAAGTATAATATAGCTTCCTTCGCATTGTCTTATTAAAAGTATTTGCTAATTTTTTTATTTCTCTTTAAGATTATATTACAGGTGGTTTGTTGAGCTAGACTAGATTATTTGTATTCAATAGAACAAAACCTTAGATAAGCAATTAAGATATTAAATAAACCAGGGCATTGTTTATTGTAGATATTTCCAAAAATATTTTAAATCTTTTTGTCTATTCTTCACAATCTTTATTATAAAAATTATATTAAAAAATGTATATAAAAAACCACTTAAGTTAAACAATTTAAAAACAATTTCTTCTAAACAAAAGTGTTTTACGTGTCTTTTTTCTTTTATTAAATTTTAAGAAATTTCCTCGTCTTTTGTTGGTCGGGCAGTATCAAATTATTTCAAATGTATCAAATTTCATTATAAATTTTTTTGCTTTCAATGAAAACAGATTCTTTATAGAGATTTTAAAGTTATGATTTTTTAAATTATATTAAAGTACTTGCGGTTAGATTACAGGGGTTTTTTTTGTTTCTTTTACTACTTTGTCAAAGAAAAGGATCCTTTTTCTTTAGAGTAGAGTGCTACCATATACTTCATGTAAACAATGTCAGGGTAGTTTTTTTTATAATTTTAAGGGTTTCTTTTTTTGTAAATTTTAAAAAGAACCACAAAAAGAAAAATTTTTTTTTTATTTGCTTTTCGTATTATGGAAAATTGTTTAGCGGATATTTGTTTAGATTACAAGTAAATTACATTAAATTTTATAAGAGGATCAAAATGGAAAGCAAAAAAATATAACATTTAAAAAATCTGTTAAAAAAAGATTTGCATCAGGACACAAAAAATGTAATAATGTTATAAACAACACTTAAAGTACTTAAAAAATCTGTTAAAATTTTAATCTTTTAATATTAAAGTTTAAGAAAAAAAAAAATATAACAAAGGGAGAGGAAGGAAAATCCTCTAAATATTAAAAATATATAAACAAAACTTTTTAATAATGCTTAAATAAGTGATAATAAAAACTAATCCTTGGAAATCCTTAAAAAAAATTAAAAAAAAAAAAAAAATATATATATTGTAACATATTATTTAATGAAATAAAAGTGATTCAAAAACGTTAAATTATTGATTTTGATGATTTTTTTCTCTTGCCTTTAAATTCCCACTAAAATTTTTGTAAATCCCTTTAAAACCATAATAAAAAGAAAGTTATTGGGAATTTAAGAAAAATGTGAAATATGATGTATTTACACTAAAATATCTATTTAGATAATTTTTTACACTTCCCCCTAAATTCCCACTAAATATTTTGTAAATTCCCTAATGGCCATTTTGTAAAAAAATATGCAGATTTTAATAAAAATGTTTCAATTTCATTAAAATATTGATTTATATATTTTTTTCCACTTCCCCGCAAATTCCCAACAAAGATTTTGAAAATCCCCTAATGGCCATGTTGTTAAAAATATTCTAGAAAATTTAAGAAAAATGTAAGCAGTGAGATATAGATCATTATATTAGATTTATATGGTTTTTTAACTTTCCCTGAAATTCCCACTAAATTTTTTATAAATCCCACAATGGCCTATTTTTGTAAGAAAATATGGGCAATTAAAAAAATGTAAAAAAATAATGCAATTACGTTAAAATATTGGTTAAGATAATTTTTTTCACTTCCCTGTGAAATCCCACATAAATTTTTGCAAATCCCATTTGGCCAATTTGTAAAAAAAAAATTGGGAATCTAAGAAAAATATTGACAGTAAGGCAAGTACGTAAAAATATTAATTAAGATAATGTATTATGGCCTTTTTGTAAAAAAATGTTAGGAATAAAAGTCAAATGCTAAAAGTGATGCAATTAAGTTAATATAAAGATTTAGATAATTTTTCTCACATTCCCTTAAAATCCCACAAAAATTTTTATAAATCCCATTATGGCCTTTTTTGTAAAAAATGTGAGAAATTTAAGAAAAATGTAAAAAATTATGCAATTTAGTTAGTATGATGATTTATATAATTTTTTCACTTCCCCTTAAATTCCCATAAAATTTTTTATAAATCCCATTATGGTTTTTTTGTAAAAAAATGTAGGGAATTTAAGAAATATGTAAAAAGTAATGCAATTAAGTTAATATGATGATTTATTTCATTTTTTCCACTTCCCCTTAAAATCCCATCAAATTTTTTATAAATCCCATTATGGCCTTTTTGTTAAAAATCTGTAATCAATTTAAGAAAAATATAAAAAGTGATGCAATTAAATTAATATGATGATTAATATAATTTTTTCCACTTCCCCTTAAAATTCCACCAAAAATTTCTTAAATCTCCTAATGGCCATTTTGTAAAAAATGTGGGGAATTTAAAAAAAATGTGAAAAGTGTTTTTAAATTACATTAAAATAATGATTTAGATGATTTTTTACACTTACCCTTATATACCCACCAACATTTTAGTAAATACCTCTATGGACATTTTTTTAAAAATTTTTGGGAATTTAACAAAAGTCATAAAACAAATTTAAATTAAAAAATTTAAATTAACTTAAAATATTTAAAACAATAAGAATTGGGAAAATATTTGACCAAGAAATAAATATTTATAGTTCCCCGTAAATTTTTTATTACAAAATTCCTTTTTTATTAATCAAAAAAAAAAAAAAAAAAAAAAATAAATAAATAAATAAATAATAATAATAATAATAATATTTTTGTAAATATTTAACTATTTTTTGTAGCTTTTATCCATTTTTTTTGAATTCCCATAAATTAGTTTTAAATCCCAGAGTGGCGATTTTTAATAAAAAGATTTGGGTTTTTAGTAGAATAAGTATTTAACACTATAAATTTAATAAAAAAAGGATATTTTAAAATAATAAAATAAAATCTACTAATGATTTTTTAAGGGTTCCCCATAAAATTTTCTAACCATTTATGTATATTTCAACAAATATTTTAATTTTGAAAAAAATTCAAGTAAAATTGTTTTTTCTTACTTTTCTAACGATTTTCTTAATTCCTAGTTAAAATTTCTAAAATCCCAAAGTGGCGATTTTTAATAAAATGTTTGGGAATTTTTTTCTTATATAGAAAAAAGCAAGTTATGTGTTTTTCTTATATTTTTTAACGATTTTCTTAATTACTGGTTAAAATTTCTAAAATCCCAAAATGGCGATTTTTAATAAAATATTTAGGAATTTGGGTGATAACTGTTAAAAATCCTGTTTTATTAATATGAATAAAAAAAAATATGAATTATTAATTTTGTATAGATTTTTCAATGCCCATTTTAATATTAAAAAAGCCCTTATCTTGAAAGTTTTTATAAACTACCAGACATTTTGTAACTATTTTGCAAATTTTTTTTTTTTTTTAATAATTTTTATATTTCATTTGAAAAAATTGTATATTAAATTCCAAATAAAATTCCTTTTAATAATTTTATATATCTAAAGCTTGTTATTTTGTTTTATTATTTTTAAAATAGAATTCCTTTTGTTGTTGTATATTTTGTTAACATTAAATCCTCTAATGCCTTGACAATTGTCACCCACATTCCTGCTGCTTTAACAATGAGTGCCAATTTAAAATTTTCCAAAAATTTTGTAACTGATACTCTAAGCAAACATTAATACAACAACAAAAATAACAAACGGCTTAATTAACTTGATAATATTAAGGTTTTTGTTACATTACTCCACCCTGTTTTAGAGAAAAAAAAAATTCAATGAATTTTTCTAACGAAAAGAAAAAAAGTTTATTTTTGTAAACAAACAAAAACAACAACAAGTAAATAATCAAATTATCCCCCCCAAAAAAGGGCCTGAGAATTGTAAACAACAAATAAAAGAGATAATATCCCTATAAAGTGTGTGTGAAAAAAATAAAGAAAATAATAAGCTCATTAACTGTAATAGAAATACCTAAAACAACAATAATAAAATAACAACAACATGAATAACATATCCAAGAAAGAAATGTATGTCTGTATTAATCAACAACAAACACTAGTAGCCTTAATAAAGAGTTTAGCTAATACAATAACGGTAAATGTCAAGGGCAACAAATATTGAAAAAAAAGAGACATCACTGTGGTTTATTTGTGTGAGAGAAAAAAAAAAGAAGAGCCCAAAAATACATTAATAAAGATAATTTGATTTAATACAGAGTTACAATAAACACCTTTACGCTCTTGCATATCTACTCTTATACTCTTATCATTGTTATTTTTTCTTTTTTGTTTTGTTTTTATTTAGGCATATGTTAAACCCTCTTATTGTTGTCACATATACAACCCTATTAATGTTATTGTTGTTATCACCATCATTATTAATTAGTTAACTTTAATTCTTTTTTTTTTTGTTGTTAATGCTGCTGTTGTTTAGCTTAAAGGTTTAGAGCAACTGTATATAATGTTCTCTTCTCATCATTTTTTTAACAGAACTTATGCACAGTTTTGTTTTTGTTTAGAGTTAAGACACGTGTGTCCTGTTATATTATTACAAGAGCCTTATTTCTTCCCTGTGGTGGGACTTTATTATTTTTTGTTTTTGTTTATCATTTTGCTATTTTAACTATTATTGTTGCTTTTTATTTAATGTTAAGATAAAAACTTTAAGTTATATTTATTTATGTACTCATGTACATATGTATATTTCTGTGGGTGTATTTTGTTCACACGCATACATAGAAGAACAAAAAATATTTTGTTTATTATTATTTTTTTGTTTTTGGTTTTGTTATTTTAGCCATTTAGAGTATTTTATTACATTTTAATGAATTTATGTCTGGTCCATTATGAACAATTTTTCTTTTTAGTATTTTTGTTTTGTAGTTGTTGTAGTTTTTGGTTTGTTGTTTTACATTTGGGGATTTGTATATTACTTAAAGTTGGTATTTGTTGTTTTTTTGTTTAACATACAGAGGATTTTAGTGAGTAAAAGTATATAAAGACGACTTTTTAAGACCCTATATTGTGCTTATTTTGAATTAGAAGCAGTTAGCCAGTAAAAAATTGATATTAAACCTTCAGTGACAAATTGCAATCTTAACTACAGTGGTTGACAATATAATGGAAACTTTTTCGAAATATAGCAAGAGAGTTTAAGAAATGAAAAAAAAAAATACTCCTCGGGTGGTAGTCAATAATCTAAAATTGGAAATTAGTACTCGAACATTTAGCCACAGGACAAATGTGGCTGGTCTTGGTTGTTATCGTCTTGTGAAAAAAAACTCTTACTTCTAAAAAGGATCCCTCAGCTCGAATTCAATTTGCCAGAGATCATTTAAATTGCGACAAGACAGACATGGAATACTGTCCTATTTTTGGATGAGNCCAAATTTAATTTAAGANGCAGCGATGGGAGAACATTTGTAAGACGACCNAAGGGAAAGAGATTGGACCCAAAATATACTAACAAGACAGTTAAGTTTGGTGGTGGCAATATTATGGTCTGGGGATGTTTTTCAGGCCAAGGTATGGGTCCAATTCATATTATAAAAGATACTATGACTGGTATAGGATACAGAACAATTTTAAACGATGTAATGTATCCATACGCTGAGGAAAATATGCCGCTAGTTTGGAGATTCCAACACGATAATGACCCCAAACACACCTCTAGGGTTGTAACCGAGTGGTTACAATCCAATGAGGTACGTATTTTGAAGTGGCCTGCCCAATCACCAGATCTCAATCCCATAGAAAATCTATGGGAAATAGTAGATCGCAAAATACGGACTCAAAATTACACCAGAAAGGAAGATTTATCAGGGAATGGCAAAATATTTCAAAAGAGACTATTGACTCTTTAATTGGTTCAATGCATCGTCGTTGTGAAGCAGTACTTAAAAACAAAGGATACCCAACAAAATACTGACTTATTTGTTAAGATAATACCTAAGTTTCCATTGTTTTGTCAGTACCATATTTATGAATAATTTTAATTTTGTTTTCTGTTATTAGAATTTAATAATTTATGTTGTTAATTTTTGTTTATTTAAGTAAATAAAATTATATACAAATTATGTACTCCAAAAAATTAAAAAAAATGTTTAAATTTATTTTAAATTTTGTTCCATTTATAAAAAATTAGGAAAATTTTCCATTGTATTGTCAAACACTGTAACTGTAAGTCCTCTTACCGAGTCTTTATGAACATACAAAATGGTGTACTCGTTTTTTATTTATTTATTTATTAGTTTTTATTTATTTATTTATTTATTTATTTATTTGTCACATTATTTCAAAAATTATTTTGAAATTTACCTAAAGCTGTACTACCTTAATAAATGACCTTAAGTCATGTGTCTGTATTTATATTAAAAAAAAGAAACTGAAAAGCCCCTTTAAATATATGGCCGTAAATTTAGGTCAAATTAAAAAGTACAAATGATTTTTTTTTCTTTTATTTCAAAATGAATAAAATTGTGGAAAAATATAATATAAAATATATTAGTGAAAACTTTCGATTTCTATCTTGTCGATTAATATATTTACGCCTTTGAAAATGAATTTGTGTGCAATTACTTTTTTATTAATTTTATTTGAAAATTCTTTTATTTATNNATTTTAAAACCCATATATCTATATTGTGACAAAATTTCATTAAAACGCCTTAAGTTGTTAAAATTTTATTTAGCATTAAATATTAACATTATTTCCAAAAAATATACTTTAAATTAAAATTTTAAGTTCTAGGAGCCGGAATTCCTTCAAATCAACTAAAAAAACAACTCAGCCCTCACCATAAGAAATTTTAATTAAAATAAGGGAGAGAAATGTTTCCAAAAAAAAGCTATGGATCCTTCAAGGACAGAGTCATGACGCCTCAAATACGGACATGGATAATATAATGTTTTATTATCAGTATACTGATCATCATAAAATGTTGCTAAAATATTTTGTAGTGCATTACCGATACCACCTCATGTAAGTAGTTCCAAAAGGCTGTATAATAAATAAATGTGCAAAACGATACGTGTTTTTGTTTATCATGTGGATTCAAGTGCAACCAACTGACACTTAAGAGCGTGATACATTTTATAAAGGGGAAGGTAAGCTAAGAAACGGTGGAAACATTTTAGCAGCATATTAAGAATTTTAAATTTGTAGTTATTAGATAATTTATTTTATTTATTCTACAATAAGATTACATTTTTTTTAATTTCCTCGGTTTTGCTCTTGGCTTTCTTTCCCCATTTTTTTCATTATTCGTCACGTTGACCATAATTTATCATCCTTAAGTAAATGTCATAATTTTTGTTGTTTTTCTGTTGCTTATTTCTTGTCCATTTTGACGTTCATTCATTCATACTGTTTTTTTTTAATTTTTTTGAGACCTACGTACGTTTATTTTACCACAATGACATTGACTAGACTTAAGGGATTTTCATTACATTTTTAATGTATAGCAACTATACGTGTATTTTACATATTTTCCTAGAGTCGTATTACCTTGACAGTGAAATTTTGCTGAGTAATGATGGAAAATTTTTTATAAAAAAAAGAAAAATAAATAATTAAATTAAATAAATGAATAAATAAATAAATCCTTTCAAATCGATTACCAGATGGCATTATTCCTGCTGATCTGCAATATAATGCGAATCTTGTAGTTCCCTGGCTTTTACGGATATATTCAGCATGCCTGTCACGTTCATATATTCCTGAGTCATGGACTAGATGTACTGTGATCTTCATCCCAAAAGGAGGGAGGACTTCACACAAGAAACCGAAAAACTTCAGACCTATCAGCCAGCAGTCCTTTCTCTTGAAAGCTCTGGAAATGTTGATTGATCTGCATCTTCGCAAAACAATCTATCCCAACCTGTTATCAGCGTCACAACATGCTTATATGAAAGGCAGATCTGTTGAGAGGGCATTACACTCGCTTGTAGGGCAGATAGAAAATGCTCTTGGGCACAAGAAGTTCACATTAGTTGCCTTCTTCGATATAGAGGGGGCTTTTAATAATGTAACTCCGGAGGTATACACCAGTCGGTAACCAACAGGGTTACAATATCCAATATGGGAGCATCTACCGCAAACAGGGGTATTCCAAAGGAGGGTTCTCTCGCCTCTCTCTGGAATATCGCCGTGAACCCATTATTAGGGAACTTGATTCTCTAAAGTTTAGGACTTTCACTTATGCCGACGATGTTGCGGTGGCGGTATTTGGAAAATATCTAGATACTATGTCTCAACGCTTGCAATCTGCTCTAGGTCTACTCAGTGCGTGGAGCATAACCAGTGGCCTTATCGTGAATCCAGGTAAGTCAGAACTTGTCCTTTTCTCTAGAAGGTACAAGATTCCATCTTTCTCATTACCACGGCTAAATGGCGTCGAATTGAAGGTGTCAGATAGTGCGAAGTATGTAGGTATTATACTGAACTCCAAGCTATCCTGGCTCCAGAATACACGGACAAGGGCCTAAAAGGCCGGTATTGCCTTATATATGTGCAGGAAAGCCATTGGAGAATCCTGGGGAATAAATCCTAGGAATACAAAATAGCTCTTCTACATAATTATTAATTTAATTATCCAACCAGATTGCCATATTGTCGGCGATTATACTTAAAGCTACAGGTGCATGGAACCAGAAAGAATACGGCCATGCGACCGTCTTAGGGTTCTTAAATGACATTTCTTGCAATATTGATTATTGCATCCCAAAAAACGTTTCTTGACAAAAACTTTTCGGTGTCAATCTCGTCTGCTCCGGAATTAGGCTCCGGGGCAGTGGAGGTCTACACTGATGGGGAGTCTTTATACCCGCATTAGGAAAAGTATATCCTTCAAATTGCAGGATCGCTGTAGCTTTCTTCAGGCAGAGATCTCGGCTGTAAAAAGAGCGGCTAACTAGTTGATATACTATAGGGTATTCGGCGTAGATATCCAGATTTGTACGATTAAATCGCTCTCGGGTGTTTATTCGACATCCAGGCTGGTAAATGAATGCCGTACATCTCTAAACGAGATGGCGAGACATTCAAACCTGGAGCTAGTCTGGGTTATTGGTCATTCAAATACCCCGGGTAATACAATTGCGGATGAACTGGCCAATACTGGTTCTCTTCTTCTATCAACCTACAGATTGATAATCCTGCGTAACTTATCGAGAATCGCACAGAACATATTGACCAACATATCCACATGTTCAACCTCGAGGAAATTATGGCCCCAATAATATCCAATATGATTCGTCCTCGTACGAATCTCATCCTGGGACTACCTAGGCAAAGGCTACGTAATTTCATATCTGTCGTCACAGGGCACTGGATTGCTGGTGCGCATGCTAGGAGATTAGGGCTCCCTTTCAACTACTTCTGTACAAGTTCCGATGATGTGGAAGAGACAGTGGAACGTTTCCTATGTCACTTCTGTACAAGTTCCGATGATGTGGAAGAGACAGTGAAACATTTCCTATGTCACTGTCCAACTCTGTCTGTAATAAGAAATGCCAAACTCGGGTGTCCGTTTATGCATGATCTGATGATAATCTCTCTGATGTTGACATCAGGAAGATCAACTTCTTTATACGTGAATGTGGATATTTTATATAATATCACATGATCCTTCAGGGTATGACAATGGGACCAAATTGGACCCAAGTGAGCTATCCAAACATCTGCCCATTGAACCTAATCTAACCTTAATCGATTAATAGATGTCTCTCCATCTGTCCGCCCGACTGGCAAATAATAATTTTCATATAGAGAAAATATTTTCAAGATAGATATTTATTGTATAGATTGCAATTTATTTTCTTTTATTTAAATTTGTTAATGTGGTGTGGTGTTATGAAGATTTTTTTCTCTGCATTACAATATTTGCACAAACACATAATGCCCCAACCACCTATGGTGGTGTAGCATATAATAACACATTTTATTGAAATACCTTGTATTTATTTTTTTTCAAAATGCGTAAATTTTCTCATCAATAAAGGCCGTTTAAAATCATTGACACTTTCTTTTAGCAAATTATTTCTCACGCTAGCGGAAATATTCTTGAACGTATAT
>MINK01180879.1:360-14160 GCA_001735545.1 Phormia regina
TTGAGTTTGGGTCCAGAGGGTCCTTAAGTTGGATATCTCGCGTGTTCAAAAATTTAAAACGATCCAGATTCGTTATATTTCAATTTAAAAGATTTTTATATGAGTGGATTCTTCTAGGCTATCCCCTTTAAGAGATATTTGGCTTCAAACATTAAATTTTTTATTTTTGGACTTATCTTGGTAAAGTTATTTTTGCTGTAGAAGGTCCAAATTTCAATCGATTTTTTTGAATATTTTTTTTTATTTTATTACCAAACAAATAACAAATTGTGTTGAAAAAAATCTTTACGAAATCAAATTATAAACATTTTTGAATTTCTGTAGATTTTTTTATTTTTGGCAAGGTAGTACGTTCTTTTTACTTATAAAAACTGTTAAGTAACATATATATATTATATACTCTTCTGAAAGATTACTTTCATGGGAATTCTTCTNNTAAGGAAAAAAATAATTAAAAACTTTAATACTGCGTGAACCAGGGTCTCCCATTTTTTTATGATTTTCCAATTTTTGCCCTAATTTCTCTGGTATTAAAAAGTAATTTTATTTTTTACAAAACTTAATGGGTTTTTAATCTTTTGGTAATAGAAAGTGTTGCTCCCCGGCATCTGTTGGCAAAATACAGCAAAAAACTTAAAAAATCCAATTTTTGGAAATTTTTGAAAGTTTTTTGGTATTTTGCGGGATTTCTAATAGGAAATCCAAAAAAGTGACTAAAGGTCGATATTCAGCAGAAAAAACCTATCTAAGTGCAGAATTTAATTTAAAAATATTTCCTAACAACAATTTTATTCCAAAATTAAACACCCTTTTTGGTGTTTTTTGCCAAAATTGTTCAACAAATTATAAAGATTTTTATATATTTTTGAAAAGAATACAAAATTTCCTAAACAACGATATATAATATGTATTATTTGTCAGCCTGATGGATATAACAAAAGGATATGAATTAAGAATTATGCTTAAAAAAACCGTAAATGTTAATCTTTATTACAATATTTCTTCATACTGCATTATCAGAAACGGCATTACCAATCATGAAAAATTAAACAAATTAACCCAATCACATGTAATTATTAAGTTTGAATCCTTTAATTGTATATAAAAAAACAGAGGATATAGACTTGTTATACAATCTTTAGGAATTTATGTCTTCTTACTCAAAACTTATAAATAATTATAATAAAAAATTCCGTTGCCTATTTTTTGCGAAAAATGTGCGCGAGAAGTGTTAATTGGATTTTTGCAGAACAATTCAGGTTTAAATTTGGAGATAAGATTTTTGTTTAGAATCATTTTTTGATATGAATATTTTGCAATTAGATTAGACTTTTAGTCAGCTTTTGGAGTTCACGTAGTATTACAAGGCTTTGTAGATTATTTTTTCCTCACACAGTTCCTCAGATAAAGTAATAAAGAAAAATCTACTTTTTTTATAATTCAAATGATTTTATCACTTTTTTTTCCCGTAAAGATTGTTTAAAACAAAAAATTTCAAACGCAAATTGTTGTTATTTGGTTGTAATAAATAGAATATTCAAATCGAGTGGAAAGTTTGGGCCCGCAATCAGCGATTAAAACTTTACCAAGATAGGTCCAAAAATAGAAAATTTTATAATGTTTGTTTAAGACCAAATATCTCTTAAAACTAATAAGTCTAGTCGTAGAAGTAATTTTGAGAATCTTCCGACTAGCAGAACCAACTATATAAAAAATGCATTAAGATGCTGCTAAGATATAAGGAATCTGGAACTTCAGACTCTGACCCGCCCCTTAATGGTTATAAGAAACCAAACTCAAGACGAAAACTCGCCTACAGTCTCTACTAACGCTGGTCTGAATATTCGAAGTTTAAATCGGACAAGCGTTTGGAAATTCCAGATTTTATTTTTGAAACGGGGGAACACTGTGCATGGGCAGAATCCGACATTTTTTGGAAATAAAATCTGGGAATTTTTTTGATCGGGCTTCTTGAATTGTTCAATAAAAATTTTGGTAATACAATTTCAAGTTTAGAAGGGAGCACACCAAATGCCTCAGGGGCAAAGCTAAGCCGGATCAATTTTATTTTCCTATAAAACTATACTACATGTATCATTCATTGTCTAATAGTTCTCGAGTTATTTGCGTTAATTTTAACACCATAAATTTTAAACATGTGTTTGGTTCCAGTTTTCTTTCATGTATATCCCAGTAGATAATCCGCCCGATATATTTAGTTTTTTTTCAGTCTAGTTTAATGAATCAGAATTATCTATTGGATAAAAAATTAGAATTTTCCAAAAGTGAAACGATTTAAAATTAGAAAATTTGCCCAAAAAACGGACGGCTTTTTGTGCGTTTTAGCGAAAACGGTATCGTACACTGATTTTTTGTATACTAGAGGTAAAATTTTCTTTAGCAACATATAGGATAATTTTGAAGGCTTTTTGTCTGAAAGGTAACTACGCAGAGATGACTTTTCAACGAAAATAATCCCAAAAGCTCAATTGGCATGTTCGCACCTCCCGAATCGACCTATTTTATATGAAAGTTTGTCTTTAGACATATTTTTGCAAAAATGGTCGTGGGGTCCGCCCATTTTAATCACCCACCTCCCATATAAGTGAAGGTCAGACGAGAATTTTGTTAAGCAAATAGTTCCAGGATTAATAGATTAAGGTGGGTCACCCACCTACGCCCACGGTCAAATTAATGTAATTTGAAGAAGCTTTGATGGTGGGTATATAGTCGGCCAAAGCCGAATATACATCACTTGTTTTTTAATTTTTACTAATACTTTATATTTTTGGCTTACTTTGAAACGTATGATCGCATCAACAATTGTATACATCAGAAAGAAGTGTTTTTAATTTTAGGTTAAACAAAATCGACATGTTGTTTTGAGTTATACAACATAAGAATAGATTTTTTTATAATTCGTATCCATTTTTGCCTAATAACATTGTGACTTTTACGATAAGCAATAAATTCGAACAGCTTTTATTGTCTGCCGTTTTCGGATTTTTTATGATTTCTTTCAACTAAAAATATATTTTTGGTTAATTATTTTTTTATTATAACTCGAAACTAGGAGCCGATTCTAAACACACAGGGATTAATGGTTATGTAAATTTGTCTAAGTTTATTTCAATAAATTGGACTAAACTTTTTTTGTTATAAAAAGTCCAGAAAACTTATAATTTAGAAATAAAAAACTATTGGAACACAACAGTCAAACGCTATAATAAGTTATGTTATTCAGCCTTTTTTGCTATTATAGTTTTTATGGACTAATAGGTATCAACTTTAACTGTATATCAGATAAATTCAAAATGTTATCCTATTTTATTGGAGCATATAATATAGGACATGTCAAGAACATGAGTGAAAATTATTTTTTGCATTCTTAAATTTCCTTAAGCTTGATTATTCATATCAATAGATGAATTATAACTGGAAAGATATAGATTTAGAAAACCTCAAATTCCTTGACAAGCATATCCTCAAGATTTCATTTATTTTATAATGTCAGTATTTGCATTGATTGGTTTATTTTAACAATTTTTATATTCATTTAAGTGAATAGACTAAATTCAATTTAAAAATGTTTATTTTATGGTGGTAATTCCCGGAATACCCTGGAAAATTTAACAATTAATCCCGATTTCGCCGGGAGCAAAAGAAGTACAGAAAATAAAAATCCTACTAAACAGAACAAAAAATATTTAATAAGATTTAATAAAAGTATCCATTAATGATTTTAATATAAATTAAATAAAAATGGCTCTTAAAAAAAGAGAAAAAATGCTTCATATCCTACGTGCACCAAGCTTGAGGTTTACCCCGGTCCCTCATACCCGATAACACTGTTGTCCTCGCAATTCAACTGGGCCCAACGCCTAAGGTTATCCATTGATTTTCTATTCATATCCAGCCATTCTAAAGTTTACAGATTTGTATCTCCAAAAAATTTTTTTTTGGGAACACTGTGAGAATGTTTACAACAAATGTGTCTATGGTTTGTTTGTTTTAAGGAGTATAATTAATCCAACATTAGTGGGGTTTGCGCCCTACAATTCTTCTTTACGACATAATAATATTTACCAGTGAACACAATCATCATGTTTATTGGCACATTGTAGAATACGCATCAAGTCTGATGTTATACTAATGATGTTTTCGAGTGTGGTAGAAATCTGTATGATTGATACCAGCATATATGTTAGTAATTACATGAGTAGTGTTATTAAATAATTTAATCAAAGCGATGTTATGCGTGTTTAACATTTTCAGTGAAATGAATGTATTATTAATATTATCTGTAAAGTATAAACAATAATATTTATATAATTTACCTAGCTCCTAATAAAATGATATATTAAGTCATGTATTAAGGAGAACGTTCTTCAATTTTATGTTTCCCTTGAGAATATCATTCAAAATAATTGTAAAAAGCAAACTCACAAGAATATAAAAAACTTATATAAAATAGTAAAATGTTTCTCGCTTTTGTTAACAAACTTATGCTTATTAATAATTATGCATCGATAAAACATGTTAATATATTAAATTATACAGAAAATATAATTTCGCATCCATTCAAATGTAAAACAAACGATTACTCGTTTTGTTCTAATTTGTAAATTATCTTTTTTTCTGTATTCTTTAAAATGTGTCTTTTATTTGACTTACAACGGCCTTTTAAAATGCACTCTTTCCTAATAATTCAGTAAAAATCAAATATTGTCTTGGTTTTTAATTTATATTTTTTTACGGTTTAGTATATCTTTGTTATTTAACATAAAATGGAAACAATGTATTGCAAAAAAACTGATCATTCTATTATAAGCAACATATGTTGGAACAAGTGTTATAGTTAGTAAGTATAATATTTCTCTCAATCTTTTTATATTTTAGATGGAACAATATAAACAGATTGAATATTTATATATAGTTTTATCGTCATCCTTCTGTTTATTCTAACTTCAATCGCCATACATATTGCTTTAAAAGACTGCTACGTTTTTTTGACGTATTATTTATTTAGATTGGTAAAATAGGTAAAATCTTTGCATAATTATTATAATGAATTCTAATTTACCTGGGGGTTATTTTTGGAACTAATTCGTAGGAACCATTCGAATGTTTTTATGCTTCTTACACATTGAAATCGAAAAGTGTTTCTTTCTTTCTTTCGAATCGAATTACTTTCCGCTGATTCGCTGGTTTGGTTTATTAGACGGGAGGTGTTTTTAGGACCAGGTTAGTCTTCATGTTACAGTAATTGAATGAATATGTTAAGGTGGGATTATACGTACACGATCTTTCCGATGTGTAATCTCAGGAAAATTATAACAAAAGATTTGTTACCATAAAAGTAGATGCTTGTCGTCCACTATTTACAGCATAAGAAATCCTCTAGATCAGTAATAAAATTGCAAATGTTCGTGTTTGCAACAAATTATAAGCAACAGGCCACACTTCGTACTGTGGTGGGTTACAAGATTTTGATGGAATCTTAAACATCTAGGAGGCATTACGAAAACTGTACAGATAATGGATACAGTAACTGAAAAATGGGTGTAAAGTTGGAACGTTTTAGAAGTGGTAAGTTACATGAATTGCTTGCAAACTAGCATTGGTTGCATTTGTTTCATTCTTCTTTTTGTAGATAGCAAACAAGTTCACTTGCAAGGAATATGCAAAGAGCCATGGCTGCTGACAGGAGCCCGATGGAAG
Source organism: Phormia regina (assembly GCA_001735545.1). Classification (NCBI taxonomy): domain Eukaryota; kingdom Metazoa; phylum Arthropoda; class Insecta; order Diptera; family Calliphoridae; genus Phormia; species Phormia regina. The sequence goes on from MINK01180879.1 coordinate 6,082, forward strand.
CTCTCAAGCATTAGCTTGCCGCTCATGGTGAACTGCGCTTCGATGAATTTGAAAGCAGCTTCAGTTTGTTATGAAGATTGCTAATCCAATGCTTTGCAGTAGAATTCTACTATAATTGTTAAAATTTAATATATCTCTTATTATAATATTTTCAAGCTTCCGTTATTTGCACACTAAACTCAAAAATTTATTGAATAATCATACAGTGTTCATTCATTTCCCTATGAGTAATGAGAAAAAATTATTTGACCATTTGCGGGTAAACTTGTTGTAGGATAGTGGGTTAGTTTAAAAATATATGATAATCTTCTAACACAGGGCTTAGAAAAATGGGTACGTAACTGAACTTAGCAATGGCACAGAATAATTTTGGCAGAAGATCTTATAGAAGGAAAGCCTTTATGCTTATTTCGAGTCGTTATTTCTTCCTTTAAACACACAGCGCGAATGTTATATACGTGCTTGGTCCAAATAACTATCAACTATTTGTTCCTTACTTTGCGTTATATCAGACTGGGTTGTTCCGAGTTTAGATATCTCAACTACTTTATAAAAATTGCTACGTATGATTCCCCTTTTCTTATTTCGTAGAAATTAGCTACACTCGGGTACCCTGATGTTTTCTAGTTTTGGCCCATAATGTGTTTTGATTATTATCCGGTTTTGTGTTTACAAACACCTTGTATAGATAATATTTTGTACTCGGTCCCGTTCGAACCATACTTGCTTTTCGAACAGACAGATGGACGGAAGGACATATAATCTAACCAGGAACCAGAAAATATATATCTTTGTAAAGGGTCCTTAAAAGGATTCATTTCTACAATGTTACACACGGAATGACAAAAACATATACCCCATCATTTTGTGTATTAGTAGTTCAATTTGTTATTAATCAAACCAGTTTATAGAAAATTTTGTTACCAATATAAATCTGTTAAAGTTTTTGTCAGGCTAATATTTCTCCATATTAAGGCCATTATCTAGTATATTTTACATAATCAAGAGGGTTACATTACTAATATCATAAGAGATGACGCCCAAAAAATACGGATGAACATAACTTAAAGTTACTGCTAACTTATTTTCTTTATGTGTCTCAATTAGTTTTGGATTATTCAACAATTAGTTCCTTGACAAATTTAGCGAATGTGCGAATAATTACAAAATCGAAGCACAATTCTTGATTTTTAATTCAGCAGTTAAGTAAAATACGTATATCGTCCCTAATTGGATGTTATACTGCCGGTAATTTGAGACGCCATTCTTATAAGGTGCTCTTACGGTGGAAGGCAGTAAGGCACGAAAGACACATATCTCTACTCTGAATAAAGTGCAGAGATTAGTCGTCTTAAATTACTGGTTCAAATGTGTCATCCCTAAGCCGACCCAAGCTGTGATATCCTCCTTCAGAGTATTTCAAGTAAAAATATCTCCGCGAATCCGCCTCTTATCGGCTTCAAAGAGTCGGGCGAACTCAGGCGAATCTGCCAGGTTGGTCACGGATATACTGAAGTAATAAGCAGGATCCAGCTGTATGACAGGGGACTGAACTTATTCATACCGAGAATGAATTTTGATAGAACATGGAATATTAGAATCCCCACTAGGGAGATTGGAGCAACATTCCGTCCTTTAAGGAAATGAATCTCAGTATTTCCTGATGGTTCTAAGACAGATACTGGTTCGGGTAGTGTTTCTGATGAATCATGAATTCTCGGATTTGTCTCCACGAGATTGCCAATATTAATTGAATATGGCAGCGGAAGCGAATCCTGGAATTATTGTTCTTTTCATCGCTTCGAACATTTTTTAGAAGCACTTACAATCAATCAATAGGCTTAGATTCCACCAATTGTAAGAATCACGATGAGTTCCCTTAACTCAGGTCTGACACTTGTCCGGTTGGACAGCCGATATGGGTTTTCGGCCATACAGTTACGAGGTAACGAAATGGCGGATCGAATGGCGAGTAATAATTGCATCGTCTTTGCGAGGAACATGCGTTGACGCCTTCGCTTCCCTGGCGATACAATACCATTGATAAATGGCGGGTGATGATATATATATATATATATATATATATATATATATATATATATATATATACATATATATATATATATATATATATATCTCTATACCACGTGCAGATTTTTTATTACTAATACCACCATCTAATTCAGCGGTTACACTATGAAACTCGATAATGATTTCTCCAATTTAGGCTATCCCCCACCTTCTAAGCTTTATGGGGGTATAACTCAAAAACCGTGTTCACGAACGAACAATATTATATTTGAAAGGGAGACCCAATAGAACACTGAGGATCATAGGTAATTGGGTTCAACTTAGGGTATCTCTGACATAAACACATTTTAATCGCTTGAAAAATTTTTGTATTTCGTTCGATTTCAATCATTTTTATATATTATTGTGAGCCCTAATAAGACTTACAAAAACAAACATGTTCTATTTATCTCATATAGTTTTCACATTATTTGCATTGGAATTTTTAAGCACCTCAATTTTTGCATATTCCATTTTTTTTCATATATATCCTAGTATTTTCAAATTATTTTATTATTTAACTAGTTAAAATCGATAACTTTACCGAGTCCAAAAACAAACGATTTTAAAATTGCAAAAATTCTGACTTTTTTTTGGTCCAAAAAGTATATGCACTTTTTTCTCTAAAATAAAATTGTATTTAACAATTCATAAAAATTGTATTCTTTTCTAATAAGTATCATCACAGAGATGAATTTAAAATAAAAAACAAGTCAAATAACTAAAGTGGTCAAGGTATATACCCTTCCGAATTTGACTCATTTTACACAAAAAATTTGACTTAAGTCTATATTTTCTAAAATCCCATAGCATGAATCGGCAAACGTAATGAAGTTTAGGAATCTATAAAAAGTTATTAAAAGTCTACTGGACTTCCGAAAAATATAGATTTTATAGCCAAAAATGTAAAAATCCTCATTTTTGGGATATTCGGCGTACTTTTTGGGAATGGTTTTTTTTCACTTTCAAATTTTTTCTTTTATCAAATATTTTTTTTTTTTAGATAATTGTTGCAATGATCCTAAATGTTGTGTACCAGTTGCTAAAATTAACAAAAAACTTCAAACAAAACTAGAGCATTTTGATAATAAAGTTTAAAATAGTAACGAAATTTCTTTTTTATTTAAATATAAAATACTAAATTTTTTTTAAATCTTTGTAAGTATTTATTTATTTATTTAAATTTATATATTTAATAATTCCTTAAACATATTTTTATAAATCTCTATGCCTCGCAAATAAGTATCCGCCTTCAAATGTTCGTCATGATCATGCATTAAAGATGGAGTATTGTTCATTGGTGAGAAACTAATTGCTGGTATACCCTGATCTCGCAAAAACTGACTATCAGAGCCACCTGTAAAAACATGAGTTTCCAAAACAAGATTCCTACAAAAAAATAACAACAAATAAATAAAAATTTAAACTAAAATAAAATAAGTTTCTTTTTTCTTACATCTCCTTAAAAACTTTTTCCATTGCACACCAATATGGATTCGATTGATCAACTTTAGTGGGTGTGGCTGTATCACATCTAAATATCCATTGCCATTCTATGTCACCGCCAGCTTCAGAGCACCAATTATTTAAAAGTTTTTCAAATTCCTTAAGATCTGCATCAACTGCAATACGCATATCAAAAGAGGCCTCTAAATGTGAAGGTACAACGTTTGATTGTACACCCCCTTTGATCAAGGTCAGATTAATAGTAGTCACATCACCCACTGTAAATTTAGGATTTGATTCTAAACGTTTTAGCTCGGCAGATCGAAACGTAAAAATTTTATTTAAGAATTTGTTAAGTTTTTCGCCTGGTGTATTTTTCAACAATAAAGATCCATGACCAGCAGATCCATTGAATTTGAAATTAATTTCTGTGAAAGAAAAAACATTAAGTTAGCATAAATAAGTGCAAAGGCTTCATTACTCTATCGTAAATGTAAAAGTAAAAAATGTAAACGAACGTAAGATCTCCGTTACCCTACCGTAAAGACCGGGTTAGTTGGTTGATTATGTGATGTTAATGTCCCTTTTATTTATGAGAAGAATTTTGTTAGTGTTAATGTTAACTATTTTATGTTACGTGAAGACGACTAGTAATGTAACCTTATGTTAACGATTACTAACGAGTCGTCTTCACATACCACAAAATATTTAACATTAACACTAACATCATGTTACTGATAAATGTAGATCGTTCAATTTGATGTTTTGTTTCCAGTAAATACCATTCAGTTTCACCATAATATTAGTTTTTATTATAGAGATATGTATACAAAACGAATTTTTAATATAAATGGAGAAAAATTGTTAAATTTAAAATATTAATCCAACTCTACGCTTTATCGAAATGATTGTAACATTTTTTAAGGAAAAAAAACGGCAAATTAATTTGTGCAGATTTGGTATATTGAAATAAAAAGCTGTCAACACTGATTGCTGTAGTTTTACACTAACAAAAACATGTTGTTTTTATGTTTTTTATGGTTACTACGTAACATTTACGTTTTTGAATACACATACACACACATAACTCTCATAACTCATACACTTACTTTAGAGTAACGTAGCCTTAAGAATTTTTCAATTTAAATAAATAATTACTCACGCCAAATGCTTCTTTCTGCATAGTAAGCATAAAATTTCTCATCATCCGTTGGAGAGCCCTCATCCAAAGCAAATCCTACATTTAAATTGCGAAACTCTTGTGTTTTACTAAATGTTTGCATTCCATATTCACCACCGATTTCTTCATCCGGTACAAACATCACATGAAGAGTACGTTTCATGTGGTAATTTGATTTTTTTAACGAACGTATAGCGGCTAAATATTGCATACCAATACATTTACAGTCCTGAGATCCTCTGGCAAATATTCTACCTACTTCATCCATTTCGGCAGCAAACGGCGGATGTGACCATTTTTCTTCAAAAACTGGTACTACATCCATGTGAGAATTTACTAAAATCGAGGGTAATTCTGGATTTGTACCGATCCACGAAGCAATAAATATAGGTGTTTTTGTATTACCACTAACATGATGAATTTTATAAGGCAATTGCAAAGATTCAGCTTGTTTGATTAGGAACTGAATACAAGGCTCTGTAAGAGAGTTAAAATATATATTTTTTTTAATTTATTCAAACGATTTAAAAAGCTTAAAATTATTATAAATATTTAGAATTTAGAGCTCTGTTTACCATAATTTACATTCGGATGAACACTGGGAATTTGTAAATATTCCCGAAATATTTTAATTTCTTCATTATCATTCCATTTCTCCATTTGTAAACAAATTTAACGAATATTTAATCTCACGTACAATATGTAATCGTATAGAAAATGTTTTTCTTTTTTTTTTTTTTTTGTATAATTGTTTGCAAATCGACTTTATATAGTAGACTAAAGTAATAAAGGCGTTATCATAAGAATAAGATATATGCAAACTAAGACGAAATCCCCTTGCAAGTCGTATTGTGTGTTAAGTGTAAATCCATAATACATTAATTAACATTTAGTGTTACCACTAAAACATAATGCTGATAATGTTTACAACCATTAAAGTAAAAATTACATTTTTTTCTGATAACATTTTAGACTTTTTTGATACAAAATAAACATACAAAATGTATATTAATTTACACGGTCCACAAAGCTTGTTTGGTGAATTTTAAAACCAAAAAAATTACAAAAACGAACAGTGTCCATTTTTTTTCTGATTTGGTAAAATTGAAGTCAATGTAAATATATCGTCAGTGAAAAATATTATCATATAAATAATATCATATTTATGACGATAAGTTTTCCAAACGGGTCTTAAGATAAAAATCATATTAAAAAACAAAAAATTCCAAATCAAAATACTAAAACAAATGATTTCGAAATTGCTTTAATTAATGGTTTTCTCATAGTATAATTAGAAAAGTATACTACTCGTAAGAACAGCTGTTTACAAGTTTTCAATTGATATCACCTCGCATTACTGGGTCAAATTGGTTCTTGATTCCCATGGTAAAATTTTTCTGAGTATTTTGAGTCTTCCTCTCTTTTATTCTCCATTTCTGTTCATAGCACATTTTGACAGTGTGCGCGGTAGTTGTACCCTAACAAAAAGTACAAGAAAATGTTGTTTTTGTAGATGTGCGAGTATCTTGGTTATTGATAACATGCTGGTTCTAAAAAAGGGTCAAATAACTTAACCCCTAGTACTACACGTTAACATTTTTAATGACCGCAATTGTCAAATTCTATCTCTCTCTTCAAAATGTTACGTGTGGACCAATAAGAAATCTATTACACAATCTATTTCTCAATAAATGTTTAAACAATGTTTAACATAAGCTGTCAAATGTATTGTTCTTTTTTAAAATTTTGGAAAACGTATATCATAATAAACCATCATAATAAACCAACAACAATCAAGATGGCGTCTTTTTTTACCAAACATTAACAAAACAAATTATCTTTCAACATTGAGTCTACATTAGAGGAATTTATATCAAGACAAACGTCAAATTTTTGATTGAGTTGCAGAGAATTTTTTATCTCTGTCAATTATAGGGGAAAACGTATATCATAATAAACCATGTAAAAAGTAACAACAACAATCAAGATGGCGTCTTTTACCAAGCTTTATCAAGACATAGTTGTCAGAGCTCGATCGCTGACAATTATCTTTTAACGCCGCAATGATACTGACAAATTCAGTCTACAATAGACAAATCTTTTCAAGGATAATTTTTTGATAATTGTCTTGATAAAAATTTATCTAATGTAGACTCAGCACTATGAAAGAAAGTATTTAATTTTTTACACATACATACCAGTGATGTTAACGCTGATACAATTCGATCCTGAAAAGAACAATGCTCAGTGTGGCAAATCCGAAAACTGTTGAAAACATATCTAGAACTTCTGATCGGCTGGTTGGATTTGCATAAAATTTAGTAGAGATAAAGCGGAACAGTATACAATATTAAGTTAAGAAGGCGGAGCTAAGGATGTTCAAAATATAGTACCTCTGACATAATAAAAACCAACTGAAAAAACCAACAATTTACATGTCCTATTAATCTCTTATAGATTACGAATTATTTAACTATTTAAGGTAAAAACTTATTTCTTGAATAAAAAATTTAAGTCGATATCTTTTAATTTGTATTATTTATTAATATTAATTGTCTACTAACAACTTTAAAGGTTAAAAGAAGCAAATTTATAATAGTATTAAAATATAAAGAACATTTACTGGCAGTAATTAAAAATTGTTATTCAAATTTATTTACCTAAATACCATTAAAATGCAAAACATGAATGTAATTATGTTTATAGTAAGAGTTCTATCGCATTTCTAAATTTTAAATGATATTTTTTACATAAATTTTCCATTTTATTACAATTGGGTTCAGTTTTAAAAAATACGAACTGTAGTATAGTTTACAAATATTAATTAACATCTTTGATTGAACTCTTGTATTTAAATATAAGTTAAGAAGGACTTGAGTCCTCAAACCCTAGATGTTGCAAACTTCAAAGAAATACAAATTAAAAGTCACAATGATGATAAAGTACAAAAAATATGTATTTCATTCTGCAGGTGTCTAATAAATTAATATTTTTTGTATATGAAGTTATTACCCTAATATACATATTTTTATGGGATATTTTTTATATATCTAGCAATGAAATGCAATTTCTAACAAACAAAAATAATCTTATCATTATAATCTTAATTTTAAAAGATTAAAAGAAAAATGCCACCCACATGGCATTAATTATAAATTGTAAAAAAAGAACTTTTTTTACATTAATCGTACAGAACAGAAAACATTAAAAAAATGTTACTAAAAGGAATTATTATCCCTTTGGAAACTGTCAGTGGCAATTTAACCGAAAGTTTTTCTATTTAGTTGAGCCTTAAAATACTGAAGCAGATAATTTTTTCTAATACTGCTGCTGACTACGCGTTAATGTTATTTAAAAACGGTGTAAACTTTTTTGTATTAATA
>MINK01180893.1:1867-14279 GCA_001735545.1 Phormia regina
TAAATATTTAAAAATATAGTAAAAAGTCCAGACTATTGTAATTAATCCAGACTATAGTTCACAGTACAGACAGGCTATAGCAAATAGTCCAAACTATAGTAAAATATAGTAAATAGTCCAAACTATAGAACATACTCCAGACTTTAGTAAATAGTTAGTACTATAGTTAATAATACAAACTATACTAAATAGTCCAGACTATAGTAAATAGTCCAGAGTAAAGTAAATTGTTCAAACCATAGCTAATAGTCAAGACTATTTTAAATAGTCCAGACTATTAAAAAAAGTACAGACTATTGTAAATAATCCAAGCAATTGTAAATAGTCCCATGTATACTAAATAGTCCAGAGTATAGTAAATAATTTAAACGATAGCAAATTGTCCAGACTATTGTAAATAGTATAGACTATAATTAATACTACGTACTAAAGTAAATACTATAGTAAATAGTCTAGACTATTGTCAATAGTCCAGACTATAGGTAATGCTACAAAATATAGTAAATAGTTCAAAGTATAGTAAAAAGTACAAAATAAATGGTCCAAACTATTGGACATAGTCCTATATAGTAAATAGTCAGTACTACAGTGAATTGTAGAGACTATATTAGATAGTCCAGACTATCGCATATAATCCAGAATGAAGTAAATAGTCCAGGTTATAATAAATATTCCAGACTATCGTAAATAGCCATAATTATGACTATAGTAAATATTTCAGACTATAGTCTAATCTATAGCACAGACTATAGTCTAGTTAATAGCACAGACTATAGTCTAGTCTATAGCACAGATTATAGTCTAGTTTATAGCACAGACTATAGTCAATAGCACAGACTATAGTCTAGTCTATAGCACATAATATAGTCTAGTCTATAGCACAAACTGTAGTCTAGTCTATAGCACAGACTATAGTCTAGTATAGTCTATAGCACAGACTATAGTCTAGTGTAGTCTATAGCACAGACTATAGTCTAGTGTAGTTTATAGCACAGACTACAGTCTAGTCTATAGCTCAGACTATAGTCTCGTCTATAGCACAAACTATAGTCTAGTCTATAGCACAGATTATAGTCTAGTTTATAGCACAGACTTATGTCTAGTATTTAGCACAGACAATATTCTACAGCAGAGAATACAGTCTATAGCACAGACTATAGTCTAGTCTATAGCACAGACTATAGTCTAGTCTATAGCACAGACTATAGTCTAGTCTATAGCACAGACTATAGTCTAGTCTATAGCACAGACTATAGTCTAGTCTATAGCACAGACTATAGTCTAGTCTAGTCTATAGCACAGACTATAGTCTAGTCTATAGCACAGACTATAGTCTAGTCTATAGCACAGCTAAAGTCTAGCCTATAGTTGATTCTACAGCACAAGTCCACAGTCTATTCTATAGCACAAACTATAGTTTAATATTATCCCCTTTTAATAGTGCTCTTTTCTTGCACTCTACTCTTTACAAATTATTGACTTAAACACATGTAAATCAACACATATTTCAAGCACAAAATACCACAATCAAAAGAAATAAACAAGAGTAAACATGTCCGTCTATGAATACTTTATTTCTGATGTTTGCAACATTGTGGCACTTACAAAGTCTTTTGGTAGACTTGCAATGTTTCAATAGCAAATACAAACATTTTATTACATTAAAATGTTTGCCCAGATTCTTGTTACTTATTGGTCAATTGCTTTAAAATTGTTTTTTTTAAATGGTCTCTAGGGTGGTAATTGTTGTCTACACAATATTTAAAAATCTATCCAAGAATAATATAGTAAACATTAGGGTGCCACATATAATATATTGGGATCGCTACAATAAGCATAATTGTTGATAGCATTTTGTTTGAGTTAATAAGTTTTATGTCTAAGCAATTGAAATGATTTTCTTTTTAAATATTTATACTATTATTTTGTATTTTTAATTTAAACAAATTTCTTATCATTTAAATTTGCCTGTAGGTCTATCTTTTGGTCAGTTTTTCCGTACCTGCTACCTCTAAATGTCTAACATTTTATTTTTGTTCAAACAATAAATTTGTTTGTCTCAACATTTTACATTTAGTTTACACTTTAAGAATTTCAAATGAATTATTTGTGGTCGACTGAATTCCTTTGTCTTCTTCTTTTATTTATTTTTTCTAAAAAAAATGAAAAAAATAGGCAGCAGCAAGTACAAGTTAGGTCTTTTCATTTTTTCTAATTTGTTTTCATACTATTTATAAACAAAAACAATAACAAAAAAAAAAGAAAAAGACTAAAAAACCCTCTTGGCTAAAATATATGTTTACATGAAAATCTAATGAATATAAAAGCTATTAAGAGCAGCGTCTATTCAATACTGGGTGTTTGTGTCTATAGAATCATCTTTTCAGTTAGAGAGTAATAAAAAAATAAAAAACATACATCCCATGTAGTTTTCATTTTCTAAGATTCAATTTTGCAATTTAATATTAGACAAAAGGAGATAAATAAATAAATAACAACAACAAAAATATAAAAAAGCATAAAATGAAATTAAAAATCTTTTGATAAGAAATTTTTACATAGAATTTGATTTGTTTTATTATAAAGATTTGTAAACATATTTTAATAGAGAAAAGAAGGTAATGAAAGGAGAATTAAAAAGAAAAAATAGTTTTAAAATATAAAAAAATAATTACAACAGATAAATGAATTAGAGACTAGACTATAAAAATTACTAAAAACTTAACTATAGACTGGAGTATGGATTACAGACAGCACTAGACTATATAAACTATTATAGACTTTAGACTAGATTATAGACTACAGTTTGCACTATAGACTATATTCTTGATTATAGACTTTATTCTGGAATATAGTCCTTAGACTATAGTCTGGACTAAAAACCCAACTACAGACTAAAGTCTTGACTATAGTCCGAACTATAGTCTCGACTATAGAATAAAGCCTGAACTATAGAGTATAGTCAGAACTATAGACTATAGTCTGGACTATGGACTATAGTCTGGACTATGGACTATAGTCTGGACTATAGGCTATAGTCTGGACTATAGACTATAGTCTGGATTATAGGCTATAGTCTGGACTATAGACTATAGTGAGAACTATAGACTATAGTCTTGACTATGGACTATAGTCTGGACTATAGACTATAGTCTGTACTATAGACTATAGTCTGGACTATAGACTATAGTCTGGACTATAGACTATAGTCTGTACTATAGACTATAGTCTGGACTATAGACTATAGTCTGGGCTATGTATAGCTGGACATAGCTTTTAGTCTGGGCTACTACTTTAGTCTGGACTATAGATATAGTAGGACACGATATAGTTGGACTATAACTAGTCTAGACATAGATATAGTCTGGATAAGACTATGTCTCGATAATCGAATATGAGGATTATAGACTAGTCTGGTCTATAGACATGTTCTGTACATTGACTTGTCTGGACTATAGACTTTGTCTGTTATAGTTCTCTATATCCAGAATATGAGGTAGTATGCATGTCTGGTCTACAGACTATAGCTGGATCAACTAATAGTTGGACTACAAACTTATTGTATGGACTCAGACTATGCTGACTTTCAGACTATAGCCTGGACTATAGTCTGGGCAATAGACTATAGTCTGGCTATGATTTAGTCTAGCTGTAATAGTCTAGGTATATCTGACTAAGATTATAGTTTGGATATAGATACAGTTCTGGACAAGGACTACAATTAACTCCGATTTAAGACTGAACTTAGACTATGTCTCCTATAACGATTGACTTGGGGGGGTGGACAATAGCATATCATGGACGTGTTGGTCTGGACTATGACATAGTGGCTATAATCAGTCCTCTTGATGCTATTGTTGGTTGGATGTGGAGCATTATTTTTTATTTTTTTTTTCATTATTCTTTTTTTATTTATTATAATTTTTTTTTTTTTTTTTGTTTTTTTGATTATTAATTCTTTCGATTCTTTTAATTAAACATATTTAATGCTCCTATCAATTTAAAAATTTTTTTCTCCGGTGTTACGAATAAACATTTCTCAGGCAATTATTATACAATTTTTTGTTTTATAACAATTTAACGTTTGTTTTGTTGTAGTCTGTTTTAAAACACAACCAAAAAGACAGCTTTTCTAAATCCAGCTTGTACGCATTAATTTTACAATCACAGACATTAGAAGATTAGAAAAAAAAACAACCATAAGTCAAAATTATTAAAATTTAATGGATAACAAAAAATCATCATTTAATTCGCCAATTCAATTTTTTCATAGTTTCGTTTTAGCCACCAGATCTGTTGAATTCTCTGTCTCTCGGATGTAGTTTTTCTCGTTTTGATTTTTTGCTTAGAGGATTTAATAGATTTTTGAAAAAAAAAAACGTTTTGCCATATTTTTAGTGACAGCATAAACGCTTACGCTGTAAGAAGTGATCGTTTTAGGAACAGCACACACCGCAGCATTTTTGCTTCTTAATGGATATGAATAATAAAAAATATATGGTCAGATATAAGACAGGGGGGAGCGGCAATTATTTAATACTAGGTAGGTGTGGGTGAGAGGAATGTCAAGTTACCCTAGTGAAAACAATGTTTTTATTTACTTTTTTATTTTTTTCTCTTTTACATTTATACTATCCCATTAAAACATAAATGACGAAAACTTATTCAACGTGGCATTAACATAATGACAGACTTCTAGAGACAACATAGCAACAAAATTTGAACTTGACAGCATACAAATGATTTTAAAGTAAAAAATATAATATTATGGACTATACGCATTAGTCACGAAAAAGACACTTTTTTTGCCTTCAGCAATAGTTGTATCAACATACACCACTCAAATATTATCCTTTGGCGCCCTCTGAGGAACATGTGTGTGATAATTACGTTGTTCGTTAGAGTGGGGGATGAGCACACTCATCTTTTTTTCTCGGAAAGAAACAGAATTTTCTTTAAAATGAACAGAGACGACTGATGGAAGAGTACAGACAGCAGAAGACAGACAGACAGGACAGACAGACAATGTCAAATGACATTAATTCAAATTAGGGATTTGTTGTGGTTAGTTTAGATTTATGGAGTGTGAGTACTGTTTTTATTTGTGGTTGTTGCTGTTGTTGTGTTTAGCTACAAATCATAAAGAATACAAAAAAAACGTTTACTATAACTCTAGCGGCGGTGCGCTTTTTTTAAGAAATATTGGGCCATATTATTTTATGTTTTTTTCTTATTCTATAATTTATGTTGTTTATTTAATAAATAGGCAATTTGTTTATTACATTAACAAATTATTGTTTTATATTTATAAATTCGAAAAAAAAAAAATAAAAAAAATGAGCGAAAGATGTCTATTTAAAAATAAAGAGTAATGTATAAAAACAAAAAAGAGTTTTAATTGACTTAAGTTTACCAGTTAACCGTTTGTTGTTAAACAATTTTAAATTATTATAATGGTTGTTGTTTTTATGGTTTTCTTTTTCGCCAACATGATTTATTTCTTATTATCTTCAATCGATTCTGTTTAAGCAGTTTAATTTTTATTTTATTGACTATTCAGCAAAATATCTTAAGAATTAAAAAAAAAAAAGACATTCTAGTTTTGTTTTATTTTTTTGCTGGCTTCGGTTTAGAGTTTTCTTAGTTTGTTTTTTTTATTTTTTTTTGGCCCGCGAACATTCTTTGGTACGTTTTAGTTTTTTTTTTTACAAAACAATTGTTTAAAAATAAAAACACATATTGAAGAGACTGAGTTTACAATTTTATGGGTTTCTTTTTGTGTTCTTTTCTTAATTTTTTTTTTTCTTTTTTATTCTATAGTGTATTACAATTTCTTTGTATCTGTTACAATTTTTGTGCTTAAATGTCATTTCAATTGAAAAAAAAAAATAAAAGGACAGTTAAAGGGAAATTTCCTATAAAGAGATGAAATGTAATTAAAAATTCCAGGGGATAGAGTTCCAAGTAGTATTCCGACATTTTAGTCATTAATCTTGACTATAATCCATTAAAAAAGACCTGTGACTATAGTCTAGTCAAAAACATAAACTATAGTCTAGTCAATAGTAATTGACATACTAGCATAGTTAATAGTCTTTACTACAGTCTAGTTCATAGTCTAAGCTGTAGTCTAGTTTATAAACTATTCCATATACTTTTAGTATAGTCGACTTCAGAATCTTGACTATAGTCTAGATTATGGTCTTGGCTGTAATCTAGATTAAAGTGTCAGCTCTAGTCTAGTTATAATATCAACTATAGTCTAATTTATATTCATGCCTATAGTCCAGTTTATGTACTTAACTATAGTATAATTTATAGTCATAGTTTTAGTGTAGTTTATAGCATAGACTATAGCCTATTTTATCTTGGCTATAGTCCACTTCATATTCTTTGGTACACTTCAGAGTCTTAGCTATAGTCTAGTTTATGGTCATGTCTATAGCATATTTTATAGTCATAACAATAGTTTAGTTTATAGTGTCGACTATAATCTAGTTATAGTATCGACTATAGTCTAATTTATAGTCTTTACAATATACTAGTATTGACTATAGTCTAGTTTATAGTCTAGATTTTAATGCCGACTATAATTTATAATTTATAGTTTTGACTATAGTCTAGATTATAGTTTTGGATATAGCATAGTTTAAAGTGTGGGCTACAGTGTAGCATATATAGCTATATAGTCTAGTTATAGTATCGATTATAGTCTAATTTATAGTCATGGCTATAGTTCAGTTTATGAACTTGACTATAGTACTATTTATAGTCATAGCTCTAGCATAGTTTATAGTATGGACTATATCAAGTTTATATATAGTTTATAGTCTTGACTTTAGCTCAGTTGATAGGCTATAGCATTGCCTATAGCCTATTTTTTATCTTGACTATATTCCACTTCATAGTCTTAAGAATAGTATACCTCAGAGTCTTGGCTATAGTCTAGTTTAGGTCCTTGTCTATAGTATAGTTTACAGCGTAGACTATGGTCTACACTATAGACTAGTATTGACTATAGTATAGTTTATAATCTATGTCGACTATAGTGTAGTTATAGTATCTACTACAGTAGTCTAGTTTATACTGTCGACTATATCCTAATTAATAGTCTTAACTACAGTCTAGTTTATAGTCTTGGATGTATTTAGCTTACAGTCCTAAATATAGTCTGGTTTATAGTCTTGACAATAGTCTAGTTTAGAGTATGGACTATAATCAAATTTATAATGTTGACTATAGTCAACTATATATAGTGTCGACTTGATCCTAGTTAACAGTTTGAGCTACAGTCAAGTTTATAATCTTGGCTGTATTTAGCTTACAGTCCTGTCCATAGTCTAGTTTTTAGTCTTGACAATAGTCTAGTATGGATTATAATCTAATTTAAAGTTTTGCCTATAGTCTAGTTTGTAGTTAATTGTATAATTTAGTTTATAGTCTTGGATACAGTCTAACTAACTTATAATCTTGACTACAGCCAGTTTATAGTGTCGACTATATGCTAGTTAATAGTCTTAACTACAGTCAAGTTTATAGTGTCGACTATATTTAGCTACAGTTCTCGCCATAGTCTAGTTTATATTTAATTATAACTATAGTATAGTTTATAGTCTTGGTTATAGTCTAGTTTATGTACTTAACTACAGTATAGTTTATAGTTTGACTATAGTTTATAGTTTTGACTATAGTTTATAGCATCGACTAGAATATTTATAGTCTTAACTACAGTCAAGTTTATATAGTCTTGGCTGTATTTAGCTTACAGTCCTGACCATAGTTTAGTTTAATAGTCTTGGCAATAGTCTAGTTTATAGTATAGTTTAGTTTATAGTCTTGGCTACAGTGTACTTTATGTACTTAACTAAACTATAGTTATAGTTTTAGCTCTAGTGTAGCTTTTACTATAAACTATAGTCTATTTTGTAGTCTGGACTATAGTTTTAAGTTACAGCCTAGTTTATAGCTTTGATTATAGTCCATTTTATAGTATAGTTCATAATTATGACTATAGTTTATAATCTTAACCATAGTCCAATTTATAGTACTAGTCTTATTAATAGTTTTGACTATAAACTAATCTATAGCCTCGACTATATTATATTATTTTTTAAATAATCCACCTCCAGCAATAATCAAGTTTTCCCAAAAACTTTCGTTTAAGAAAACTTTGTGTTCAATAAACCTTTTAAATGTCATTACCCTGCAAAATAAAATAAAAAACTACTCACTACCTTTTTCTTAAAAAATATTCTTTGTAATTATTCTTTTATTCTTTTCAACAAACATATGTAACTTCTCGTATGACAATGCAAACAAACACTCATATGAAATACCTTATAAAACTAAACAGAGGAAAAGAAGAATGGTGGGGTGGAATGAAAAAAAAATGCTGCTACAAGTGTAAAATAACATAAGAAATTAACATAAAAACATGACCACTAATTGGATCACAAAACAGCAAAATCAGCTAAAATTAAAAAAAGAAAAAAACTAACAAACAAACAGCAACAACAGTAGCTATAAAATATATAAAAACCTTGCAAATAAAATTTGTTGCTTTTTTTTCTTCTTCTTCAAATATTTGACAAATTTTACAAAAAATACATAAGGAGAAAATTATAATATGTCTTAGACATATTTTTCAAAAAACATAGTTTTTAATTTAGTATTTTATAAATTTTCTTCATTGTTGGCTGCTCTTTTTTGTTGTTGTTGTCAACAACAACAATATTATAAAGGGCAGCAACAAATGTTGACTTACAAACGATCAAATGAAAAGACGGACGGACGGACAGCCAGATAAACAGACAGTCTTTGGCATAGACAATTTTTAAATTGAAAATTAAAAAAAAAGTTTTAGTGAAAAGCAGGCAAGATTTGTATTTATTAGCAACAACAACAACAACTAACAACAATAAACAATTTTATTAAATAGCGTGTCTGCTGCATTGAATTGACTGTCGTCTTGGACTCGACTGGCTGAATGTCTGCTGTTTGTTGTGCGTAAATAATTTCTGCATCGTTTTTCTTTTTTTTTTCATTTTGTGATATTCTTGGCAACATTTTGTGGAAAGTTAAAATTATAGCAATAGAAATTTTGTTGTTACAGCAAGATGAACGATTTGTTGTTTGTCTCTTTTAATTTGACTTGAAAACATCAAGTAAATGTTTGTTGTTTTCATGTAATTTTAATATTTATTTTAAGTAAATTTTTATTTTTACGAAATACAACAACAAAAACAACAACACAAAAAATTTACATTTAAAAAATTGTTCAGATTAAATGGACATAAGGGATTGGTAAGGGGCAACAGAAAAAAAAAACTATAAACTATAACAAGACTATAACTAAAGGCTACTAGTCAAAACTATAAACTAGTCTATAAATTAGACTATAGTCAAGACTATATACTGAACTATATTTGGGGCTATAAACTGAACTATAGTCAAGACTATTAACTGAGCTATAGTCAAGACTAAACTGAACTTTAGTCAAAACTAAACTATAGTCAAAACTCTTAACCGGACCATAGTCAAGTCTATTCTGTAAAAACTGAACTATAGTCAAGACTATAAACCAGACTGTAGTCGAGGCTAAATGTAGATCATAGCCAAAACTGTAAAGTAGACTATAGTCAAGGCTATAAACTAAACTATAGTCAAGATTATAAATTGTTCTAGATTAAAAAGCTAGGGTATAGTCAAGTCTGAAAATTAGACTGTAGTTTATACGTTATGAACTAGACTATAAAATAGTTTATAGTGAAAGCTATAAACTAGACTTTTATACTACAGTCAAGACTATATATATTAAACTATAGTCAGGACTATAATCTGCACTAATGTCAAGACTATAAACTAGACTATAGTTAAGACTATAAATTATACTATAGTCAACATTCTATACTGAACTATAGCCAGGACTATAAACTGGACTATTTTCAAGACTATAAACTAGACTATAGTCAAAATTATAAATTATTCTTTAATCAAGACTATATACTTAGACTATAAACTTGACTATAGTCAAGACTATAAAGTATATTATAGTCAAGACTATAAATTATATTATAGTCAAGACTATAAATTATATTATAGTCAAGACTATAGACACGACTACAGACAGTATTATAATCTAGACTATAAACTAGAGTATAGTCAAGTCTGTAGTTTTTAAGTTAGAAACTAGACTATAAAACAGTTTATAGTGAAAGCTATAAACTAGCCTTTAATAATGACTATAAACAAGACTATAGTCAAGAATATAAATTATACTACAGTCAAGACTATATACTGAACTATAGTCAGGAGTATAAACTAGACTGCTGTCAAGACTATAAACTAGACTATAGTCAAGGTTGTAAACTAGATTATAGTCAAGATGGTAGACTAGATTATAGTCAAGACTATAGTCAAGGCTATAGATATGACTTTAATCAACATTATAAATTAGTCTATAGTCAAGAGGTTAAATTATACTATAAACTATTGTTAAAATCTGGGCTACATTCAAGAATATATTTTAGACTATAATATGAACAGTTTCATAGTCGAGGCTATAAACAGTACTTTACTTTAAACGAAAAACTATACTATAAACTAGATTATAGTAAAGACTATAGTCGACGCTATAAACAAGACTATAGTTAACATTATAAACTAGACTGAATTATAGTCAACACTACATACTAAATTGCAGTCAAGACTATAAACTAAACATTAGCATAGACTATAAATTATACTATACTATAAATTAGACTATAAAAGACTATAGTCAACAGTTTTAAATATAAACTGAACTATAGTTAAGACTATAATGTGAACTAGTGTCAAGTCTATTGACTATAAACTGAACTATAGTCAGACTGTAGACTATAAACAATACTATAGTCAAGACTATAAACTATACTATAGTCAATACTATAAACTAGATTATAATCAGTACTACAGTCGAAGCTATAAACTAGACTATAGTTAAATTTAAAAACTAGACTAAACTATAGTCAAAAATATATACTAAATTGTAGTCAGGGCTATAAACTAGAATGTAGTCAACACTACAAACTAGACTATAAAGTAGATAATAGCCCAGACTGTAAAAGACTATAGTCAACACTATTAACTATAAACTGAACTATAGTCAAGACTATAAAGTGGACTATAGTCAAATATATTGACTATAAAATAGACTGTAGTGTAGACTATAAACTAAACTATAGTCAAGACTATATTTTATAATATAGTAAAGACTATGAACTGTTCCATAATCAAGTCTATAAACAGTACCTTCGACTAGACTATAGTTAACATTAAAAACTAGACTAAACTATAGGCCAGACTATTTGTTAATCAATAGTTAAGTCTATTGACTATAAACTAGACTATATGCTAATGTATAGTATTTTTAATAATATTTTTCTCTTACCCAATATTTTATGTTTAAAAGGAGACCCTTCATTAAATGTCTAGGAAATTCGTTGTACTCGATTTTTTATCTTTTGCTTTTTCTTCTTCTTCTTCTTTTTATACAAATTCATTTTAAAACATGAAAATTAAATTGAAAACTAAAGAAAGAATAACATCAGAAATTCGTTACAAGAAAATCGTTTCTTGTTGATTTTTTTATTTTTTTGTATTTCATTTAAAAAAAAAAAACAACAATAACAACAAATAGTTTTGCTTAACGGCAAAAAAAGCAATTCATCTTCTTTTCAGTAGCGTTCAACATGAGTGATATGAAGGCATTTGGTAAATAGTTTTAGATGTCTTGATGTCTATCTATTTGTACGTCCGTCCGTCGGTCCATACAACCATACGTCTGTCCGTTTCGTTTAAATATATTTAAGAAGTATTTAAATGCAAAACGTTTGATTGTATACTCCTTTTGACATTAATACATTTATAACGCAAAAAAAAGAGAACAGAAATCAAGAATATTTTATTTTATTTAATAGAATACAATTAAATTAAAATAAAATTCATTTTTAAAAATAAATTTATTTAAGAAAAAACAGAAATTTATTTTATAAATTTTAAATAAAATTCGAAAAATATCTGAAGAAAAAAGAAAGAATTTTATCTAAATTAATTATAAAGAAATAAAAATATTCATGAAATTTAATCAACTTTATGTTCCGCATTCTTTTTTGGTAAAAATTTATTTCGTAAAAACACAAAAACAAAAAACTTTTTAAATTGTAAACTAAATACTATAACGATGACAGCCTTCTTAAAAATCTTTAGAATATTTAAATTATTGAAATACTTTAAGGTCTCAAAAAATGTACTCAACTCTATTAGGATGATGACGATGATAATGAAGATGTGGGTCTGTTTTTAAGACGTCAAACTTATACAAAAAAAAAAAAAAAAAAAAAAAAAAAAAAAAAAAATTAAAAAAAAAATTTTT
>MINK01180894.1:252-11923 GCA_001735545.1 Phormia regina
CTAAAAACCATTAAGCATGGAGGTGCTTCCATAATGGTGTGGGATGCTTTTTCATGGCACGGAGTAGGTCCAATCGTTAAGGTCGTGGCCAGAATTGATCAGCATAAGTATAAGGAAATACTTCAGCAATATATGATACCGATTGCAGAGGAAAACATGTCCGTTCAGTGGATTTTTATGCATGACAAATTTTAAATATTTGGTTTCTATGTTATATGTAATAATTAGACTATAGTATACAAAACATATCCATGCAATAAATATGTTTTAAAAGTTTGTGTATTAAAAGAAAATAAATACTTTGAAATATTACTTAAGGGTGTGCTAATTATATGACCGATACCGTATAATCAATAAAATTTAGTGTATATGTTCAAAATTATTTAATATTTATCATCTATTATTAAATATTGAATGGATTTTACAATCACTATTTTACTTATTCTACCAATGTTCTAAAATAAAAATATACTTAACAATTTAATAATGGGTCTGCAACTTCTTAAATAATTTTGCATAATGTAACTCAGAGGTCAAAATCACATTAATAGTTAAATTAATATATTTTAAAAATATATTGGATGCATTTAAAACATACATTTATTGGCCGTAATTTAATATATTAGCGAAATAAATACATATAAAACAAACATATTTTTTTAAAAGAAATTACGCAATTTTGATAACAATTTTCTAAATACAATTATACCTCGTTGTAATGTTGCAACATTCTTTTTAATTTGTTTATAAAAAAAACAAATATTTCAAAAAATCTTTTAAACCTGAAATAAAATTTCTGTTACCTTTTTTCTTTGTATCAGCTACAAATAGAAATTTCGGAACTACAAACAGAAATTTCTGAAATATAATTAAACTTCTGAAGCATAATTAGAAATTTCTGAAATATATTTTGAAATTTCTGAAGCTTAATTATTAATTTCTAAAATATAAATGGATATTTATAAAATATAATTAAAAATGAATAAAATACAACTGGAAATGGTGTAGTTATGTAGTCAACACTTTCCATCAGAAATCATTTGATGTGATTATGAAATAGAAGGCGTAGAGTATACTTTCGTGCGTTCGATATTGAGTTGTAGAATTAATGCATTTTTCATTACAATTAATTTTCGATTTATTTTGTTTTCAATTTATTTGATTTATTTTGAACATGTTCTTCAATTTAATTGTAAATTTTCCTCAATTCAATTGTCGTTTATTGTTGTTTTTGAATTTTCCCTACATTTTTTTTTTTTTGCTTGTTTTGTTTATTATATTTTTACATTTTTGCTTTCATGTCAATACGAATCTTTAAGTCAGAGACCTGTTAGACCTAATGTTTTAAATTTTAAACAAAATTTATTTAAATTTTCATAAACATTATTTCCATTTTTCCCTCAAACTATATAAAAAGTCTTCGCACACTTAACATAACATACAATAATATTTACTAACAGACAAATTCATCAAAACAAATTTTATCGATTCCTTCTCAATTGAATGATTTTTATTGTTGCTCTTTTTTTCTCTATCTTTACTTTTTGTTATTGTTCTTATTTGTCTTTTTGTGAATGTATGTACAAATATATTTTTGTTATGTTTATTTCTTTATTTTTTGCTTTGTTTGTTTATTTATTCTAATTTTAGCAAGTTGTCAGTTTGTTAGTGTGTCTACACTACATTAAAAAGAAAATAAAAAAAAAAAAGAAATTAACTAAAAATAAAACAAAAACAAGTGATTGGTCTTAATTCTATATATATGTATGTATGTATATATGTATAAGTATGTATGTATGTATATATGTATAAGTATGTATGTAATGAATGTATTCATTTATTGGCCGGTGTATGTTGTTTTTTTATTCTTAAATTTCTCCTGTAGTAGTTTAATATTTTTTCCGCTAATTGGCCCATTAGCTCAGTTGGTTAGAGCGTCGTGCTAATAACGCGAAGGTCGCGGGTTCGATCCCCCCATGGGCCATAAACATATATTTTGTATTTTATTTTTGCAAAAGGGCAAAAATGAACATATGTTTTTGTAACAAAGAGGTCATTGTACTTTAGAATTAATTTGAATGATGCGATAGTAAATTAAAATAAATAGTGGTGATTATTTCCATCGTAATTGTAATAAATAGAAAGGCGAGTCAACAATTGCTCCAGTTCTTCGAGAAGAAAAATAATATAAATGGAAGAAAAATTCGATTAGTTTTTTACTTGATTCCAGAACGCATGGAAATTGGCTTTTGACCAATGATTTTTCTTTGAAATTGTCACATCGAAAAATAGTTCTGTAACAGTATCAACTAGCCAGTACCCATTCGAAGGCAGTGGTTCTTTAAGAAATGGTTTTTATTCGTAATTGTAGCATTGATAACAATTTGCCGCAGAATTTTGGGCTATAAATTGCAATTGAATTGATTCCGCCCAGTTAGAAGCGTTATGTAACGGTTTGAGAACCGTTTTTATACCCTGCACCACCATCGGTGTTTGGTGGAAAGATGTTCTATACAAGTATCAATAATTGTACCAAATTTTATGAAAATCGGTCTACAAATGACCATAGCTACCATAAAACCCCTTTTTTTCTAAAATCACTTTAACGCGCATAAAAATCATATGAATATTACACAGAGAAAACAGATTCATTGTAGCAACCGAATTTTTCGCCAATCGAATCTTATCGGTTAGGAGTACTATTTCAAAATTCGGTTGTGATTATTGTATAAATATGGTACACGTAACTGTTTTAAAAATCAATTCGATGCGATTGATAAATAAAATTATAAACTTTTGTGAAAAAAAAAAATTGGTTTAGAAATTTGATTTATTGGAAAAAGAAAAAAAAAATTATATTGAAGTATGTGGTATGTTAAACATAAAGCATTACTTATTTTCAAAATACTTATGAAAGCAGCATTTTATTTTCCATTATTTAGATCACAATTTCATATGGTTTTAGCAGTACAAAAAAAAAAATAAACTTTTAGTCGCTTGGTAGTCATCACGGAAGAGCAAACATTAATTTCTCCTCAGCCTTTCAAAGTAAAGTTTAAAATTGTTTTAGTTGTATTATTTTTATAAAACTTTTCCACTAAAGGTATATCTATCAGGTGGATCAACATTTGGTAATAAGACGTTAAAATTATATATAAATTCCATCGACACTTTCAACTGAGCGTAGTCATAACGGAAGAGCGAAAAATTAATATTTTCCTCATGTCCTTTTTAAAGTAAAAGTTTAAAATTGTTTTAGTTGTACTTATTTTTATAAAAGTTTCCACTAAAAGGTATATCTCAACTCAGANNNTGGATCAACATTTGGTAATAAGACGTTAAAATTATATATAAATTCCATCGACACTTTCAATTTATAAATAAATAAAGAAAACAATTTTCATTATCAAATTCACAATGGTAGGAACCATTATTCCATCACAAGTAGGTGCAAAGTTTTGGTTGTATAGAATATCTGCTGTATTTTGCATTTTTTAACTTCTACTATTAAATATCAAGTGCTATTATAAAATATTTCTTTTCGTAATCGTTTTCCAATCAATTCTTTTTCTGTGTGTAGTTTCAAGTTGAAATTCGTCACAAATAAATTTTATGATTGTAAAAATTACATTATCAAATTTAATGAGAATCGGTTCATAAATAACCATATGAAAGTGCACAAAATATTAATACCATCCCATTTCATATTTGTTTATTTTACATTTAGCGAAAGTGAGCGAAAGTCTACAAGTGCTCACAGATCTAATATTCCCGATGTTGGACGTAATGTACAAGTCATCCAGAACAAGTATTCAATAACATTCTTTTAAAACGAATCATAATAACGTTCTACTCCATGAGTATCAGTATGGGTTGCTACACCTCTAATCATAAGGTACATGACCTATGTATTTGGCTACGTATTCTCAAAGTTTGAATTTCCCATTATCAATATATCAATCGTTCTCCTGGACTTTTAACTGTAATAAACTCTGACCTGACAAGTTATTACGTTTAAAACTATTTGCATACAATTGTAGTCCCAAATTATTCGCCAGTGTGTCATCTTTGATCTTATGTCCCATTTTTCTCTTTTGCTAAAGACTACTATTCTTTGAGCTTCATATATTTTGCTCTCAATGTGGATCTTCCAGGATATTCTACAAGCAATTAAAACGTTCATGCATTTTACGCTCCTTATTATTTATATAATTTTATTCTTATGTATGATTTTACTTGTATTTCAGTTTCTGACCCAGTTATAGTCTAGCCAAATTATCTTTTAAATACTGGTCAATTTACAGGGGACTTTGTAAAATTCACTAACTTATTGTATTGTTAATCTTTGTTTATCAACTATCATTGCCTTTCAGCAGCAATATATCTGTTTTAATGCTTATTCCATTAAAACATATACATGACCTTTGTTAAATTAATTAATTAATTATATCATTAATATTAACATAAAACTCTTTGATTTACTATTAGAAATTCTAAACTATTTACAAATAAATCAAACTTTAATTATCTTTCTCAAATATCCCCAATCAATTACCTGCATAATTAAATGCATCCACTACCAAAGCAAAAGTTCATATTAATTAAAAGATAATTTTGAATTTTCTTATTGTAAAATCAAGTACTCCTTTTAATTCCCAAATGTTTGTTAGAAATAATATTATCTACAAGTTTAATATGTCAGCAATTATTTAAAATAAACTCTTCTCTAAATCTCTTTTACTTCTTCCTATAACTCTCAAAACATATTGAAACAGGATTTTAATCAATCTATAAATTAGTTAAAATCCCCAAAAGGATAACGCAAGAACATCTTATGCAATGTAGTAAGAATTTCAAAACTATTGAACAAACAGACAACAAGCAGAACTAAACTAGCACGTACACACTACAAGTGTTATGTGTATGTTCAGTGCTGGAAAAAATAATAGGGACACTCTAATTTTTCAATATATTCTTACTTTTTTATTTACTATTCCATAAATATTAAAAAGTATATTTATAAACTTAAATACCTTTAAAAAAATATATATTTTTTTAACGGCCTGAAAAATAATAGGGACACTTGATGTTTTGGAAAAAATATATTTTTTTAACATTACCATCATTTCCAAACACCTTTTCAATGCATTGGTTGTAAATTCAATTTAATTTTTATAACCATCCTGACGGTTGCCATTATTATTCCAATTGTTAAACTATAAAATAAAAGCTTCAAAAGTGAAAAGTTAAATATTATAAAAACTGTTTGCACCTGTTTCACGAAAGTTAAGGAGTCGTCGCTTATTGGTCTCATTACCAACACTGCGTATATACAAATACTACATCTATAAACTTTAAAATTCAACATAAACATGTTTAACAATTTAAATAGGCAAAAAAGGGTAGCAGAGAGAGAATTAAAGTACCTATGTATCATACACCCAATTAAAAAGATGGTAATAATGATGACTTCTCAACAGAACGCACTTTGTTAGAGCCGTGAGGTCCTTCTTCATATATTCTACTTGCATAATATATATATATATATATATATTATATATATATTTATATTTATAATATTATATATATAATAATATATATATATAATATATTATATATATAATAGTATACGACATTCCTATTATTAATCTAGTATATTAATATATAATACTATATATTATATATATATTTAATTATATATATCATAACTATATATATATATATATATATCTATATATATCATATAATATATATATACTTATCATTTAATATATATATATATATAGTAATTACTAATACTATAATATATAATAGTATACATATATATATATATATATAATATATATATATATATAATAATATATAATATATAATATATAAACTAATATATATTAATATATATTATATATAGTATATATAATATATATATATATATATATATATATATATATACATACACATACACATACATTCAAATAAAATCCACTCAATGATGCTGGGAAATATACACACTCACTCATTTATAACGAAATAGTAATGGAAATCTTAAGGCAATTAGTATGTTTATTTATGTTATTGACTTCGACATACGAGGGATTTATGAAAAGTCGCTTAGAGAACCACATGAATCAATGATGAAATGGAAGAGATTTAAAAGATTTTAATTAAATAGTATTAGGGGAATCAGACTAGTTACTTGAAGGAAAAATCTGTTGGCAATTTTCATTATGTGGAGTTAAATGTATACACTAGGGTATTCACTCGAGTATTGTTTGTTCGATTCTTCGACAAATTAAAATTAAATAAATTTCCGATTAAATTAAATTAAAATCAAGATTTTTGAGTAACAATTTATTAATCGAATAATTCGAGTAAAAAAAATATATATATTTTAAATATTTCCTTTCATAACTGTTTTTTTTTTTTTTTATTTAAGTTTTCAAAAAAACAAAAAAAAAATTAACTTAAAAACAAATTTGTGTAGAATATTTTGGTGGTACAACAAAATTGAATTTTATTAAAAATTGTATTTAGTAAAAAGAACCGAATACATGCTTTATTAAATTATATAGGTCGATTTATAATTACAAAAATTAAAGAAAAATTAAAACGTCACATTAAAATGAGCGCGGAACTACTCTATCTAAAAAAAGATGGTCCAAAGTGCTTTTTATGTTTTCTGCAACCATAAAATTCGGTATCGCAACCGATATATACATCTACTAAATTGCTTTTATTAATTCGGTAAAGGTAAACAAGATATACAGTTTTCCGTATTACCAATATTGGTCGTTGCAATCAATAAATGTTGAAAAACATATTTTATAATAAAAATTGACTTTCAATCACCGTAATCAATATTTGAATTTAGGAATTTAGAAAAGTTCAATTAAGATATTCAAATATCGATAATCACAACTAATGGAAAGTAAAATTTTTTAGTTTTTTCTTGACGTTTTTAATATGATTTTAAAATATAATTTGTTTCATCAAATAATTGTTGTACATTAATAAAATATAAAGAACATTTTGTTCAAATATTATATATTATTTTGTAATTATGGGCAAATAAAATTTAATATCTTTAATTATATTTTGTAGATGATATTTCAACAGAAATTAGTACATGTAGTATGTAACTAAGTGACTTTATCTCTGAAAGCAAAAAGTGAAAATTATTTTGCAAAGCCTATATGAAGTGTCCTTTCTGTACTAATTGTATTTATTTCAATGCCGTGATTATAACCGTGAAGTTTAAGAAAGCCAAAATATTTCAAGAATTCGAATTGAATAAGGAATTTTGACTAATTTTAATTATTTGCATGTAAATGAACGTATGTATATGTACATTTATTATTTTATATATTAATATGAAAAAAACAAAAAATATCAAATTAAACAAATAATAATTCACAATAGAACAAAAAAAATCTTTCAAACTATTTTTTTTTTTTAAATATCGTATTTTGGTAGAATTTATGTGTAAGATTTATTTTTTAGTTAAAGAGAGTTTTTCTTTTTTGTTAAAAATCCATTTTTTTTAAAGTATATGAATATTTTCTGGAGATTAAGAAATTTTTTTGCTAAAAATCAAATTTTTTTTAATTATCACTTTTTGCAATAATCGACTTATAATTGATGTCATATACTGCAGTTATAATATATAATTTGTATCCAAATTTCATTAAATATTTTCCAAAAATATCAAGAAAGATAACGAAAATTAATATGTCTGAATATTTGATATTAAAAATCTATTAAAATAAATGCAGTTGATAAAAGAAGTTACTTACAACCATTTAAGCATTTTAAAATTTCCAAAAAGTAAACTAATTTGCCTAAAAGCAGGGTTTCAATATAATCATTTCAATGATGTGGTGAAGAATTAGCAAAAAATACTTTTCAGTGAAAGTGACATGATAATAATATAATTCCAATATCTGAACAGAACAATTTGAATATAGCTGGGTATAGATGAGAACTTTTTAATAAAAAAAAAATTCCAATACAAAAAATATAAAATGTATTAAAATCAATGTGAAAAACCCTGTTTTTAGGCGAAATCCGTAATATCGAAATTTAAATACATTTTATTTTCCTGTACAATTATTATTTTTTTATTTTTGTTTTTTCTTTCTTGCAAATGTTTTACACATTACAGCTGAAGTTTAGTGGTCCATGTGAATTATATACATAAAACTCACATTTCTTCCTGAAGAAGTTTGAATACTGTGTGCCAAATTTTTTATCGGGTTGGCTAGATAAAGTGAAAACGATTTTGGGATGCTTTAAAACAGTCCCTTAGTAAGTAGCTTTCGTTATTTTCTCCTATTGTATATATTGACTAGGGTATCCAATCGATTAACCTCTATTCGGTTATCCGATTAATTTTGGTCGATTAACTGTTCGAATAATAGAAAACTGCCTATTTTCGAATAACGAATAGACCGAATAATTTGTGTCGAACAACCGATTAACCGTATTCTAGTTCTACTTAATAAATTTTGAAATTTGAATTTAATATAAATTTAAATTTGTGTCAACAATTTCCATCAAAAATAAATACATTAGATTCTTACTTCCAAAGTATTATCACACATTAAATATCTTGTGCTAAATAAAAGTGCCAATAACACATAATTTCACTATTTATGACTTTCTTATCACTAAATAGGTATGAAAAATGCAACCTTTATTAGACTATTTCGAAATCGCACGTTTAGATTCTTACTTACTTGTCTAAATATATTAATATATAAAATATATTATTTCGTTTGGATCCTGCAAGGATAATAAGGCTATNNTAAAAATACTGATTGAATTTGAATAACATTTATAGTATTATTATAGATCTATTAAGATATAGACCCTATATTATATACATTAAGTCTCTAAGTAGTATTATTTATATGTCTAATATGTAATACTAAAACAATTCGGTTAATCGAATAATTTGGCAATAATCGGTTATTAACCGATAAACTTAATTGGATACTCTAATATTGACGGAATCAAAGTAATGTTTGTGAAACTTACGAAATTTTCTTAAACATCTGAACTTCTCTCATTATCCTCCTTCCAAGGTTCATTAATATTCATTATTCCTAGAAAGTGAAACTGTGGTATAGTTACAAAGTGTTGTTAGTATTAGTATAATTGTGGTAGCCGATGTATAATCATGATACTAGAACATTTCCTTATGTTATATGAGAAAATATTTCCACATATGGTCGTGCATATGTATTTTACAAATAGACCAAATGTATACACACCCACACAACTTGCTGATATTTTAACAGTTACAAGTGTATTTTGCAACATTATGTTGTTTATGTTTAGAGGATATGATAAAAATAAATAAAAATATAGGAAAACAATAGTAGAACTTTTCGAACGTGATACAAATAATAATGATGTACATTTCGTTTAACATTTAACACAAAATACATAAAACACTTGCACACATACTTTCAGAGAAGTCAAACAAAATAATGATACATACATATGTATGTGAGTGAAAACACAGAGTGAGAAGTAATAAAAAGTACAAAAGAAAAAAAATGCAATTATTGAAATAGACTAAACTGTTGTAATATAACCAGAAGATACCATTTATTCTAAAACCTCAGTGACATAACAACATAATTTCTTTCTGCAAAATAAACCTTTTTCCAAATTTTTTTTTTAATTGTTCCTATTAATTTTTAAGTTACATATTCAAATATGTAACATATGAGGAAAATCAACATATTAAAAAAATTTTAAGTAAAAATATTTAAATTTTTTTTTTTTCATTTCATTATATTTTTTAAATCTGTCGAATTTAAAAAAAATGCTCCAGTCTCCCATATCTCTCTCAAAATTATGGTAATAAAAAACAAATCTTGGGATCATTAGCTGGAAAAATTAAGTGAATATTGAATTTAATTTGAAAAATGTAATGGCTTAAACATTAGAACTCATAATAATAATATTCCTAGTACAGTAAAAATTATTACCATCTTTATTTTAATTTTAACACAGTTGTTTCATTAAAATTCAAGTAAAAATAAATATAAAATTAAAATATGATTTTATTTTCTATATACACACAGAATTCTAGTCCAAATGCTAAATATAAATTTGTGTAATAGAAAATAATATCATGAAATGGCTCTTTTCCAAGAAAAAATTGTTAGGAAATGTTTGGAATTTTGCACAAATTTGCATAATTTTAATAAAGAGAGCTTCTTCTGTTAAATGTTTCTAATATGTAGCTAAAACCAGTTAATAGCTAAAAAATGTTCAAAGAAAATTTTAAACACATTTCTTTACAAATGAAAAAAATAAATAAAATTTAAGAAATTGTTCTTAAATACTACGAACTGAAATCAATGAAACGAAGTTCTTATATTTATGTACTAACTTTTTTCTGTGCATTTTTAATTCATTCAATCATTTACTTGATTGATTAAATCAATTTATTAATTGGACATTTTTTATGTTTTTCATTCTGTTTACAATTTTTAATAATTTATATAATCATTTTAGTGAGAGGAGAAAATTTAAACAAATGTTCAATTGAATGAATTATTTTCTTATATATTTTTTTAATTGGTGACTTTTTTCTGAGAACAAAAAGCGCGACTTTAATTTTTTAGAAGTGAATTTTATTAAATAATATATTCTTGTCTCTTATTTGATGATAAAATTTACATCGAAAATTGATTTTATTAATTCAAAAGTTGAAGTTTAATGCAAAATATATGAGTTTAAGTTTTGTCATTAAAATATTTTAACGCCATCTGAATTTTAGTATTTAGTAGCAAATTCATATCAATATTAATATCATTTACGTTTCGCAATAGTTGTTAGCAAGAATAAATGCTGCTGTAGCCGATATAAATGTCTTTTTTTTTTTTTTTGAATTTATTTTCATAATATCACATCCGAAATTTATTTTTTATTTTATTTTTACTTGAATATATTTATCACATTTTGAACAAAAATTTCAACAACTGTGTTCATTGAAAAAAGGCGGTAATATTTTTTTCTGTCTACAATTATTAAAGTTAAGTGATAATTGAATAATTGTATTAAATTTTTTTTGTATATATAAATC
The DNA here is from genome assembly GCA_001735545.1 of Phormia regina. Taxonomy (NCBI): domain Eukaryota; kingdom Metazoa; phylum Arthropoda; class Insecta; order Diptera; family Calliphoridae; genus Phormia; species Phormia regina. The sequence continues at coordinate 11,354 of MINK01180894.1, forward strand.
TGATTAATTTATTAATTGATAAAATAAGAGAAATAATTTTAATCCAATATATTAAACGTTTTATCAAAGATTAAAAGTATTTGAATTACTTGTTCAATTGTATCAATTATTTTGGATTTTATATTCTATGTAAACTATGTAAAATTCTGACTAAGAATTTTAAATGCATGTTCCATTTATTCTCTTATAGAATGTAGATTTGCTGACGAAGCCCTCTTTTCAATACTGTTAAATATTTTTTATCGGAAAATTTTTATTAGTTTGTTAATGTACACATTGATAAGATTTCAAATAACATGAACATGTTAACAGCTAAATTTCAGTTTAAACATAGATGCACATGTAACTTGAATCCTTTTTCTGTTTTAATTCATTTGAGGATATACAATTCGTGACCTCATTTGTGGGGAATCAACAATGTTTCGATTGCTTCTCGTTGCTAATAGTTCTTACAGTTATTTACACTTGATATTCGTGGTTAAAGTGAGAAGAAACAGTTTCATACTCTGGTTTATTGCCATAGTTTTTAGCTAAGTTTTGCTATTTTTTTTTTTTTTTTTTTTTTTTTTT
>MINK01180896.1:0-25427 GCA_001735545.1 Phormia regina
TCCATGTAAAGCTTGTGCGCAAAGTACAGGTCACAATTTTAGAGATAATTTAATGAAATTTGGTACATATGATTTTTTTGGTACCAGGACGAAGCCTATTGATTTTGGTCATTATCGGCCCATTATTTAACTTAGCCCCCATACAAATGTTTTCCCGGAATAGATTTTTAACACTCAAAAATACCTTAAGCGTAAATCTGTGTGCCAAATTTCATGAAGATCGGTTCATAATTGGCCATAGCTCCCATATAAACCCCTCTTTCAAAAATCATTTTAACGAGCATAAATCCCATAAAAATGTTAGTATTAACATAATGTTCACCACAAATAACATTTTTACAAATATAAATTACAGTGCAAAATTTCATGCTAATCGGTCCATAATTGACCATAGCTCCCATATAAGATCCAATTTCGGTAATCACCAAAAAGTGCATTAGTACATGTGAATCTTAGTGTAATAGTATTTTTTATTCTCCACTTAATACAAGTATAGGTCCATAAGGCAATGGTGTAGGGTATCATATGGTCGGGCTTGACCGACTATAGCTTCTTCTCTCGTTTTTAATTTTTAAAAGAATTACATATCTGAGGTGACAAATTTTGGAGATCTACCCTCTACACACGCGTTGTATTCCTCCAAATCAACTACAAAACTCTTATCATGTGCAATTTTGTTTAATTACCTTCAACGGATCATAAGTTACAGAATTATTTAAAAAAACCGGACATTGTCATTATGAAAAAAATAAGTGGAATTTTAACTTTTTAAATAATAAATGTATAATTCTTAAAATATTGATGTTGCTTTTCCCTGAATTTAGCGCCATTTTATACCAAATTTACCTCAAATTATTAGCTTAGCTATGGACACTTATAGTAAAACTTGTCTAACATAAAAAATACATTTGTAGTTTTTATTTCTCTCTTAACTTTATTATTTTAATTTACTTAACAAAAATTCTAATTTAATTCTTTTATTACAGATTCCAACATGTTAAATGACAAATATCAACAACCAAAATCTAATTGAAAATTTAACAATATAAATTGCATTAAAAGCAACAAATAACAACAACAACAAATGACATCTTATCAAAGTACAACAACTAGTGATGTATAAAAGGAACATAATTTAAATATTAGATATATAATTATTGTCAACATTTACACTGGCACTTGCAGATAAAATTGCACTTGATTGTAATAATGATCAATAATATTTGTGATAATAAATCCATACAAACAGCCACGGCCTTAAAAGCAACAGCAATCGTGGATAAAAGATACAATCATAATGATGAGGACAATATTATTGCAGCAACGAACAATAGCAGGGGTGGAGGTAGTAGTAATATAGTACAAACAACATATGGACATGGCATTTGGTATAGTGAAATTATTGATGGTGTCAGCAATACAAATACAAATAATCCAATGTACCATAAACAACAATATTACAATAATGCCAATAACAGCAGCAATAACAACAACAATAACAATAACAATCATAATCATAATGAAAATATAGTCAATAGAAATGCATGGCTGTCAACTCGTTGTGATGTTGTAAAGGAACAACAGAAACAATCTTCGAATAATGAGTGTGATATTATTATCGTTGATATAGAAAATGATGATGAAGATAATAATAACAATGAAAAAGAAGAGGTTGAGAGACCACATCAACAACATCAAACACCTACATATACAGCACCTTCAAAATTTTCTATGAATGCAAATGTAAAATTTTCCAAAAAACAACCAACAATCAATGACAATGTACATTGTGTGTCAAAAACTAATAATTCTAGCAATGTCAATAGCATTACTCAACAAAGGGCTAATGTTAATACGAGGCAACACCATGATGTTGATAGGATTGATAAAGTTAATGGTGATAATGATGATGAGGCTGAAGACGACGATGATGATGATGATTCGTTAGCTTCAATGGAAACTCTTTCTGATAATGTATCAATATGGATTGATGGTGAAAAACATTGGGTGGCGGGTGTTGATGCGAATACAACATGTTCAGATCTAATCTGGGCACTGCTCAATTACCAAAGTGGACAACAGTCCAGTCAATGCGAAACGCAACAACAGCGTCAACACCAATACCAACATACATATGCCGTAGCCACAACATTACCATCAAAAAATGAGGAAAATATTGCTACAACTGTGATTAACAAAACAAATAGCAATCAATACGAAAGACACGAACTGCAACACCAACAGCAACAACCAAAAGTATATGATACAAAATATTTAGATTTTAGTTTATGTAAGAAAATACACGAGGGCAGTAGCAATTTATGTACAGACAATAAACCAAATATCCAATATACAGCTAATACCAACAATACACCCACAACCATCACCAACACCACCACTAGCACCATTACCACTACTATTAATCAATCAATGCCAATAAATACCAAAGAAAATTGCAAAATAATTCCAAACTCATCTATAGTAACAGAAGCATCATCATCATTATCACCATCAGCAGCCACACAGATTATATCATCATCTGCACCTGTTCCTATATCAATGCCACCTACTACAACTACTAATACTTCTTCTACACTTTTACCTCTAACATTGCCACCTGGCATAACAACCGTTTCACAACTTGCCACCGAATATGTCATCGTTAAACAGTATCATCACTGTGAGGAATATCTTGATGGCAGTACAAAAGTTTTTGATGTTTTACCTCCACGTGATGGTTCACACAAAAAACAGGTAAGTAAGCTGGTGTGAGACTAACTTAAGTTGACTAACTAGTTTTTGTTTGTTTGAGTTAGTTTGAGTTAGTAATTGTAAGCTATGTATGTATACGTACGTAGGTGCATATCTGCAGCTCATACGCATGTAAGTAAAGGTAGACTTTATAGTTGACTTTATTTTGATTTTGAATCCTTAGGCAGTTACTTAATATGTGAATTAGGAAATATATGTTTAAAAAGAAAAAAAATCAGTTACTTATTTAGGAAATCTGTATAGTTCTAAATAAAGGTCATATTTCTTTTAAGATCCATGATAAGTGGGCTTAATGTAGTTAATTGGTGTTGTGAAATTGTTCATATAAAGATTTTCTTTTTTTATAGGTTCTAAAATACAGAAATTTATTTTATATATATTTGAGGGACTTTCCTAAAAAGTCCAACTGGATTAAAATAACATCAGAGTTATCAACATGAACTTTTAAACTATATTTTGATACCTTCTCCTTAAACTGTTAAACTATATATTCACTCAAAATGACCATCACTTTTTCTATAGTGTTTATCAAAGTATTGATTGTCATTTAATGTAAAATATTTTTAGAAAATTTAAAGAAACTTTTTGAATACTTTGTGGTTTAAATTGATGTGTCTTTAACATTAGATAAGGACTTTAAAATTGTTTGTGCAGTTGGGTAGAAATATTCGTAAGTATTTTGATTTAAATAAATGAAAAGTGTGGTCTTACACACTTAAAATAAATGTTTTAAAAGTGATGATACACTGGTCAGCAAAGAATTAATTATTTGAACAATAATTACCGGAAAAAAAAAAATATACAAAATTGCAAAGGAAAAAAAATTCCCAAAATGATCAAGAATTCAAATTTCTTCAAATTGATTGGTTGTTATAAAATAGGTCATGCATCATAATGATTAAATTATAATTAAAATTTTTGGCACTTTCTGGTTTGTAGAATTTTTTTGAAAAAAATTTTTACGCGTGTTTGCAAAAGTTTTTTTTTTTTCTCCAGAAAATTGGCTTAATATCTCCCTAACTCTTAACGAAATAAAATAAAAATTAATATAACAGCGAGTTGAAGTTTAAGTTATGTTTTTTTTTTTGATATTTGTTAAAAATATAAGACAAAATATCGTTGATGTGCCATTAAAAATTTTCGAAATTTTTTTGAATATCAAGAGTAAACGAGCTTGAAAAATTGCCCATATACATTTAAATTAATATATATTAATATTAAGTAGAAAGCCATTTTATATAGGAAAACGGTTCTAACCTCATCACTTGGCAATGTACCCCATGGGATAAGGTTGTTTCGATGTTTTTGGTCACTTCAGAATTTCATAATAAAGATTAACTTAACATGAAGATAGTTAGGATCAAAAGGGCTTAAACGTAAGCCAACATATCAAGGTTTTTATAACGAAAGTATACTTTCTTTTGAAGATATATAATTTTAAGTAAAAAAAGAAGATCTTGGAGGATCTACTTGTTTTATTTTGAACTAAAAATTAATTTTCTACTAAAGAAAATAATAATTAAAAACTTAACGTTTTTTATATTTCAAAAATAGTATAAAAGTTCTGAGAACAAAAGCAAAAGTTATTTAAATTTTATTTGAGATAAACTTGTTCTTCTTACTTTGATTTTTTAATAACAATTAACAATTTTCCAAAGAAATACACTTTTACAACATTTGGTTTTATTATTTTTTTCATCGTACATATGTAGATTAAATTAATTTGAAACAATTAACATTTAAATTAAAATCCTTGAATAAATATAAAACCCAAAAGAAGAAAACTAAATGACTTTTCTCTACGGTAAACCAACATTGAAAAGTAATTTAAAAAATGTCATTTAATTTATTTTCCATCTTTAAGAAGAACAATTTTTGAACAAAAATAAAACGCTGTAAAACATATAAAAAACTTTATCCACAATTGAGGGGACAAAAGTTTCAAGTACACAAAAAAATATATACTAAGAAACTTATGTATGTTACTTAAATATCTTTTTTTTATTTTATTTAAAAATAAAATAAGAAAAAAAATTATATTTTGTTATAAAAACTTTTGCATGCTTTGTAATATACGTAATAAAAAGGAAAAAAGTGTTTAAGTAAAAGTTTTTTAGTTTAACTTGTCTTGCATTGTTGAACATTTCATTATCCTTGTTCTATCTTTACATGCACACACACACACACACACACATATAAGTATATACATAGTATATGAATAGGTTGCATATATATATAAATATGTATGTATGTATATATTTACATGTATGCAAAATGTTGCTATATTTTTGACAGGTAAGTACATACTATACATGTACTTGTAGCTGCATTCATACTCTTAAAAAGTGGATATAAATATGTACGTATGTATGTATGTTGCTTTTGGTATTTTGAAGACACGAGTACTTAAGTGGCTGCAGACAGGTCACGCAAAGTATTTAAATCAGTTTTTTTTTTTATTATTATTTTGCATTGCGTTCTCTGTGCTCACTTGTTCATTTATGTTTAATAAAAGTATTTGACGTTCATTTATGTTTTGCAGTGAAATGACTGATGTTGAAACTTCAATGTTAAATAATTGTTTCAATTATTTTTTTGCTACTAGTGTTTCCATGTTGTTTTGTTTTGATAAAAAAAATTTATATTTTTGCAATATTTTTTTTATAGCCAATATATAGTTTGTTGTTATGGTATTGAATTTATTTTCACTGTGAGGATATAATGGTTTTGCTGAAATTTGTTTTACAAAAAAATTGAAAATAAATTAACATGAAGACAGTTAAATAAGGGATAGAATGCAAAAACTTATGATCTGAGAAATTATAATTTTATAAAAAGTTCAATAATGAGTTTTTTAAAGGTTTAGAATTTTAACATGAAACAAACCTATAAGATATAAAGCAAATGCAATTAAATTTGTTTTGTTGAAAAGAAAAGTTTTTATAAGTTTTAATAAAATGGTCGTTTTTTTAACTTTTATAAAATGACAAATTTTGTTATTGGACCAGTTAACTGACAGATGTATAACATATAAGACTCTTCTAATTGATTTGAGGTGCAATTATAAAAAATGTATGCATAACTGCTATGCATTTTATTGTAAAGTGATATATTTGATTTTTTTATATCGGTTGAAATGGTAGTTATGAAGCCCTCCAATAACTGCTATATACAAAAAATTCAGCAAGATCCTTTCATAGAAGTCGGAGATATGCTTTAAACGGGGTTTCCAGTTGTTGAAGCCTTCGTCTATAATAGTGAATTCGTTGTTTTTTTTTTTTTTTTTTTTTTTTTTTTTTTTTGCAAGTAAGTCCCTGATATTTTTGATGGATTTTTGTGCTGAAAATGTGATACCGGGCAAAACGCATTTTTGATTTTTTCAAGCCCTTGCAATATAATTTTTATTTTGATATTTTGTGTTTTTAATCATCCAAAAATAAAACATCCATGTTATGAACCAAAAACTAAAAAAATCGGCTAATATAAATGCGCACATAAAACATTTATGTTAAGCATTGTCATGACAAAATTAATAAACCGATTTTGCTGAGTTTCAAAAACAAAAGTATTGAAAGGATTTCCGATCGTTCGAAGTACACATTATATATGGCAGTTATCGATGGACCCTTTTAATATTATTTCAACCGATATTCTGACGGTCATGATCCTATAGTTATCATTTCTTATAATGACCCCGAAAATATCAACTTTGAGGTACTTATAAACTTATATATATACAAATAAATTATTTTTTATTTTATTTTGCTTCATAATTTCTAATTCAAAAGAGACTCCAACTCCAAATAAAGTTATCAATTAATATTTTTTTTTTAAGAAAAATAAATTGTCGTTTTTTGAGATATTCTACTTTGATTTTTATTATATTATTGCTCTTGACCTTTGAACTTTGGAAGTAAATTAAAAAAATGCATGTCACTTCAATTTTAATTTGTTTTAATATTCAATGAAATAAAAATAAACAGTTTTCGGGAAAACTTAATATTTTTTAAATGTCATATTTATGGACTTGAAATGTTCTTTTGTAATAACTGTAACTGAAATCGAAACAATTAAATCCGAAAAAGCCTGGTTTTATAAATAATTTCTTTTTTAAATTATGCGAGGATTCTTAAAATTAGTAAGTATTTATCAACGTCTATTTTAAGATAAAGTACTTAGTTTTATGTTTTTATTTAGTAGATATTTTTTGGGGCAAAACACCCTAATTTTTCGTGAAAGTTTAAGTTAAGCTTTTGTCTAGTGAATAAAAAATTGTTACTCATATTTTTATACACGCAGAGAAAAAAAATTCGCAATATATTTACAGTAATTCACAATTATATTCTTGGCAGATATGTTTAAATTAGAACCACATTATTGTTGTTAAAATTCTGTATTCCAAATATTATTTTCATTATCTGAATATATTATTGTACTTGCAATTTTGAATTGACAACAAAATTTTTTTTTTGTATTAGCAACAATATACATAATTAGTACTTGACTTATTTTCATGAAAAAATATATTAAAATAAAAAGCACAATAACCCCCGTATTTGAAGGTTGTAATCACAATTTAGTTATTGAATTTTCAAATTTTTTGCAAAAAAGTTTTTGATTTTTTTAAAATTTATTTTATATGTATTATAAGGGCCTACAACAATATAAACAAGTATTTGAAATCGGACGAGAACAAAAATTTGGCAAGTGTTAAAAAAATTGTTTATGTCAGAGGTACCTAACTTTCAGCACCCTTAGCTCAGCTATTGGGGGTTTTTGTTGTTACTCCTTCCAAATTTAACATTTTACGCTCCTATGCAAGGCGTATACAAAATTTGAAAATCCAAATAGCCGATCAGAAGTTACAGATTTCCAATATTTCCAAAAAAAAATTAATTTTGTCCCGCAATGCAGAGTACGAGTTACAAGAACGAAATTCAAAATATGTGAAGACAAAAAAAAAAAAAAAAAAAAAAAANNAAAAAAAAAAAAAAAAAAAAAAAAAAATATCTTAGTAAATAATTCATTCAATTAAAAACTTTCAATTAAATATATTCAATTAAAATATTAATTACTAAAGACTGTAAAAAATTTAAATTAATTTTCAATTAAAAAATTTGTAAAGTTAATTAAAGATTTAATTGAGAAATAAAATATTTGATTTTTATTTCAGCTTCACTTATTAAACAACTGTGTTGATTAAAAAATATATGGTCATAATTTCTTCTGTGAAATAATTTTCCTGGATAATAAACTTCTGCATATGAGTCGTTTTGAATATAAGCCTTCGATATACAATAAAAATATGGTTGTTGATATAAGTACAACGAAAATGTATTCAATCATATTATGGTGCTTTAATAAAATATAATTTGCGAACAGAAAAAATAAAGAAAATTTAAGTAAAATTTAATAATTTTTGCAAAATAAAAATATAATAAATAAAAATATATTGTTTATTTCCCATATTCAAATAAATTATAAAAAACAATAACTAAATCCTTTGACTATATTTAATTTTGATTTGGTGTGAAAAAGTTCACAAACATTTAACAAAGAATTTATATTTCTTTTTAACAAAACATGTTTTAGTGTCATGGGTCTCATGTTGCAAATGAACAAGAATATTGTTTTATCTTAAAATATCTACCGCTTATTCTGAGTTCTAATAATAATTTGCCGTAATTATTCATAATATGAGCAAATACTGTTATAACGAACTTTAAGCGAAATTAATATTTATTTCTTACACATAATTCACTTGCTAAGGTTAGGGAAAAAACCATTTAACCTGGCCCAGTTTAATGACCTAACCATAACAGACGTTTAACATAAGTATACAACAAACATTAAAGTATCAGAAAAAATATTACCATACATACATACATACATACATACATACATACATACATACATACATACATCCTTACATCCTATTTTAATTTATAACGATAATTTATATTACTTACGAAAAAAGAAATCTTGGTTAATTTTTTCACAAGCTCAATACTTCTGTAGAAACGTTATTAAGTGAGTAGCATAAAAACTTAATTTCAACTAAATTAAACCCACTTACCTCTTTTACTTTGACTGATGATGTTAAGGAAATATGAAATGATTACAAAATAAACATAAAACAAAGCAACGAACATAATAACCAAAAGAAAAATATGGGTAAAATACATTAAGACAAGTCACGCAATATGCACGTTTATGAATTATTATACAAAAAAGAATCCTTTTATTTTTTTATATAAAAAAACACTAATATCCTGTTTAATTTTTTTCCTTATTTTTAACACTTTTTCCTTATTTATATAGCCTTTTTCTTTTTCATTACTTTTAATTTTTTGTTGTTTCTTTTAATTCTATTTAAACCACAGTGTGAATTGTTGTTACGCCACTTGGGTCCCGCACCAGCCGTGTACATCAATAATACAACACCACAGTTGTCATCATTAATCTCTACCGACAAGGATAGTGGTATGGGTAGTCCAGTGGGCAGTGCACGTAGTGCTAAATTTCGTCGTCGCAAACATAAATCATCACAATGGTTGGCACAGGCCAATACATTGCATCCGAAATTATCACGTTGTATGGGGAATGAACGTCTGATGAAAATTATTTTGGCTCAGGATGAGACAATACAAAGACAATTGTCCTTGTTACGGTAGGTATTCGATTAAATTACAAGTACATTTTATATATGTATGTGTGTGTAAATTTAACACTTACCCATGAACAAACCAAACATAAATTTATTTTAAATGACACATATACAAATTCCTGCCTACATTAAAAACAAAGATGTATAAGTAATTGTATGTCCTATAATTGTGCTGTTTGTAATGGAGATGGACGTGTGACTTGATTTGGGTAAAATTAAGATATATGTAACTAATAACTGCATTGTTTGTAGAAAAGTTTAAGCTAATTCAAGTGTTAAAAGCATTTGAGGAAAATAGAAATGTAACTTGTTTATTGAAAAATTATTTTAGTAAGAAATATATCTTGTACCTTGTTGAAATTAATGAATTTTTGCTTTATTAATGGCATTTTTATATCAAAAACCAAGATAACTATCCTGTGGAAGTTGGAGAACAATTTTAAGTGGATCGCAGTTTTGCGATTTAAAGAACTCCACAAAGAAAATTTCAAATGATTTTTAAAAAAATTACAAAGTTTGAAAAGAGCTTGTGGGCAGATCATTAACATTTCTTTTGAAAACATTAAAAAAAGATTATAAAATATGAAAACTTGTAATTTTTTAAAGTTTTTAAATCAGATTAATACAACTGTTGACGGTTTGATATATTTATATGATTTTTGCAGTTTTGTGCAAATCTGAGGAATATCTTAAACAAATCTTAGGGGCAATATTAAGCCTGCCAAGTTAAGAAAACTAAAAAAACGAGGAATATTGGTGTAAAAATTTATTTGTGGTAAACTGAAAGTGATAAGCTACACTTTTTGGTAGAGATGTACTTGGACTATATTTAAGTAAAATTTCTTTTCTGTCATATCATTGATGAATTTTTGTCGATTAAAAAAAAAAAAAACTCTAAGTTATCAACTTTGTAGGACCACCCACTACCCCCGTGACTGTACTCCTCCAAATCAACTAAAAAAATACTTAGGCTCTGACTTTGAAAAATTTTATTGAGATATCCTGAACGTTTTGGAACCACTGTGCGCTCGCTGTTGGACATTTCAAACAAATTTATTCGAATTTTAATTTTAATTTTCTATGTAATATTTAAAAAAGAAGAAAACAGTCTTGGAAATTTTAATATAAGTTCCTTTTATTTTTGCTGCCAGACAGGAATTTCAAAATGTGGCTACGTTTTTTGGATGAATAGTTAGTTAAGTTAAGCTACTACGTTTGAGAGCTTCAAAAAATTCAAAATCTACCTCAATCACTATTTAAATAAACATAATATTAATATTCTACCATTTATTTTCGCTCCCTGATAAAAGTTTTAAAATCCAGCTCCATTAGGATTACGATTATACAAGTTGGACAAAAATTATACAAAATTGTAATTATCTACGTCATCTAGGAGTTTAGGAAAGCTCTCAAAACAAGAGAAAACACGGTTGCTCCTCTACAACTCTTCCATACATTTCAATTCGATCCGAATCAGAGATAGTATTTTTAACAGTTTTATAACCGCCTTACAAATCACCCTTCCATCTCTGTTATATATACATTCAGCATTTTTATTTTCCAGAGGTTTGATATTATGACCATTTACTCATGGCATTCAGCATTGTGTTGGTCATAATTAAAAGAAAACTGCTTGTATAATTAATTGGGTTTTTACTTGACTTTTTATCTTTTATTTCCGTATTTTTTTTTCTTTTCATTTCTCTTTTTTATTTATTTCCATTATCATTTGATGTTCTTGCTGTCTCTGGTTGAACATAATGTACACTCCCCGGCTGCCCATCTTTAAAATGGTTGTAAATGTGTATGTGTGTGTGTGTTTTTATATACATTGTTTATCGCCTTTTGGCCATGTGTTTTTTTTTTCTTTTGCTGTACAACAATAATTGTGGTATTTTTGGTCATACAATGAAATATTGTCACATATACAAACATACATATAATAACACCCATACTACCATAAATATCCTTATAAAAATACACATAAAAACAACAAATATGAAATGAAAATAAAAACACGTCCACAGTGAAAAGGAACGTCAAATTACCAAGATTGAAGAGGAGAAACATCGTAAACGTGAACGTGAGTTGGGTAAAAACTATTTGTTAGAAACCTATTTAAATGGTTTAGATGAAGCTGAATGCGAACCGGAAATACAAGATGGTGAAGAGATTTTTATAGGTAAGTACAAGTATGATGATGTATTTCTATTTGTGTTATATATTACTAACATGAGCAACAACAACAGCAATAACAAGTAAACTGAAACCAGAAGAAATATAAATTTATATTTCTGTGTATGTATATATAAAAGAAAAGTATAAGGTTGTTTAGTTTAGATATAAGAATTTCTGACATGTTTTGACATTTAATATGTGTTACATGCATATCTTAGATATCATATCAATAACAAAAATTGACACAATTTTAAATTGGGACAGATGTTGTCCTGTTTTGTATGTTTCTGTTTTTTTTATTATTATTTTCTGGAAATATTTTTATATATGTTTCTTAATATTTTATATTAAGTTGTAACCATTAATGCATAAATATTTTGTTAGATTTAGAAGCAAATAGTTAATATGTTTTATTGTTATCTTTATGTGGAATATAAAGATAATTAGCAAATAATTATTTGAAATATGCTTTTTCCAAACAATTATAAAATAAAATTAATTTATTATATACGAGGGGTGATTGTTTATATTTTGCGAATGATTTATGAAATAATAATATTTGTTTTTTGAAAAGAATATTATTCTTTCCTAGAATAGTATTCATGGCAATCAATACCGTTTTGCATTCTACTATTTATTAAAGACCTGCAACACATGTCTTCAGTTTGAAATGTTTAACTGTACAAGCTAATACTTGTTCTGTAAGGATTAGCAAACAAGACATGAGATTGCAAACTATTAAATAAAGAATAAAGAACATTTTAGTATTGTGGTTATGATGTTTTCCATGTTACATGTACATTTCTTATACCCAAACTATTTTAGTTTAGCCTTTTTAAGGCTAAATCTAGCCTTTTTATTTTTTAACTTTAAAATTCTCGTTTTAGCTTCTAGCTCTTAATATAAAAAAATTTTTAAAAATTTTATTTAAAAAAAATCACAAATTTGAGGATTTTTGTGTATTAATTCGCAGAAAAAATTAAAATTTTTTATATTTCGTGAAAATGTTTCTGTAGCGCTTCATTCCAGAAAAATATTATAATTTGTTAAATAACTTGATTATCCATATTTATGTAGAATTTATAAATTTACTAATATATCTTCAGGAAGTACCAAAAACTAGTGAGAACTAACAAATAAATGTGTTTTTTAATAAGACAACATATGAGTTTTTTCTTGGCTTTATTTTTTGGGAAATTTAGCCTTTTCTGTTTTAAAGTCCAATCTAGCTTCTTTTTTTCGCAAGCAAGGCAACACTGCAGACGATACATAATAGCAAATACTCCATTTGTATTTTTGCAATTCTTGTTTGTATTTTTTGTTGTACACAGTTTTGGAAGTATTTTTTCGAACAAGGGTGTTCACTGCAGTGTTTTTGAAATCACCGAATCACTCTTATCGCCCAGTTGCCAACGAATTTCCTTTTAAAAATTTTGGGGAATAGGAACATATTTCAGGAGAAATTTTTCCGCGATATACAAGAACAACAGCACATATAGCTGTTGTTCTTGTATAAGTTAGATACATAAATGCTTGTAAAAAGCAAGTGGTATTTCCTTTCAAGTGGTCTCGAGCAGGGCTTTATTATCTACAAACATATATGTAAAATTGGAAGTATAATGAGTGAGTGAATATCTGAGTGACTGACTCATTAGATCAAACTCCTAAAATTAAAATGATTAAATTTGGTTCTCTCAAAATAATATTTTTACCACTTCAAAAGTGCAATTATGTGCATATGTTGAATTTTTTTGAAGTTGTTAAAATTTGTTTGCAAAAAATGGAAAATAAATTGATAAATTAGCTGTAAAAATCGTCAATAATATCTAATAACAATTAAAATTTTATACATTTTAAAACTTTTTTAAATCTTTTAATCAGTCTAAACCAGATTTTTTTTTTAATTCAATTGACACAGTTTTAAAGGAAGAACTTTAAAAGAATTATAATATAAGAACATCCTACCAATGACAACCCTGGGTTAAAAAAAGAATTCCTACAGCACTTTTCCACCAATAAGTATTTAAATCGTGACTCTTTTAGCCTTTTCAGTTAATTTTTTGTTGGATTGGTATACACTTTTATACGGGAATTTTAGAAGATTGCGTGGTAAAATAATATAGTTAAACGAGAGAAGAAGGTATAGTCGGTTAAATTATATCCTGCACTATTGCCTAATTCGGGAAGGATTATATACCTATACTTGTATTAAGTGGAAAATAAAAAATACTATTACTGATTCACATGTATTTATGCACTTTTTGGGTGATTGCCAAAATTGGGTCTTATAGGGGAGCTATTATCAATTATCGAAAATATTACTAATATTTTCATTGAATTTATCCTTTTTCCAAAATGAAAATGTATGAAAAAAATTATTTAATCGGATATATTTAAAATTGTGATGTCTCTTATTATTGCCTTTTACTAAAAATTATCAAATTCCCATACAGACAGACATACAGACGGTCAGACACATTTGTAGCAGACAATGTAATATTTTCTAAAATGTATCATTCGTTTAAAGCCTATTATCCTTTAAATATTTGTTCAAGTTAATCCTTATTTTGTCTGTCGAATAATCCAATATGCTACAATTTTCTTGTATGTTATTTTAAAATCTTGTTGCCTTTTTTTGCGCTCCAAAACACTTTATTATGCCACTGTTTGTTTAGGACCTATAAAAATGTTTACATTCGTTAAAATTTACCACAATATATTGTAGACATAATTCAATAAAAAAAAGAAAATAAATTTCCCATAGAAAAAGAAAACATTTAATGTTATAATTACAATATAGGCATAAAGTTAAATAAAATCATATTATAATTATATGAACATTTTCAATGAATTACATACATATTTTTCCTCTCGAAATTAATTTAATTTCCGCTAAGGATCGGGGAAAAATAAAATAAAAAAAAAAATGTAATATATTTGTTTTATATGTTGGTGTTAAACTTTTTTATACGTTTGTATGTAA
Organism: Phormia regina; assembly: GCA_001735545.1. Lineage (NCBI taxonomy): Eukaryota > Metazoa > Arthropoda > Insecta > Diptera > Calliphoridae > Phormia > Phormia regina. Next base: position 14,601 of record MINK01180896.1, read on the forward strand.
TTTTGCCACCAGTTTTTTTTACCAAATTTGAGACGTTTTTTGTATAAATATATTTATTTATTTTTTGCTGTTAGATATATAACAATTTATGAAACGTGTTGTAACACGTTTTATATTGTAAGGATTTTTTTCGACTAAAGCCCCAAGATATTAAATTATCAGTGAAAAATGTATTTTAATAAAATTCCGTTAGACGTTTTTATTTAAATGTTTAAATCTTTGCTGTTAATTAAAAATATTCATAAATGTGCAGAAAATACATGTGTATCCCCATATATTAATATAATTCAGATTTTTGTTTTGACTTAAATCTGTGGTTAAAATGTTTACAATGACTTTGAAACTTTTCTTGGAAGAAAAGATAGAAAAATAATAAAAAATGCAATATATTTAAACTATTGGAGTTCTTTATTTATTTTGCACATATTTGCAAACATAATTTTAAATATAAAATAAAACATAATTTTAAATATAGAAAGGGGCCAATTATGAACCTATACTTGCATTAAGTGTAAACTAATTAATATTAACACAGAATATTACGTCGATAGTAAGATTTACATGTATTTATCACTTTTGAGTAATTTCCGAAATTGGTTCTTATATGGGGGCTATGGTCAATTATGGACCAATTTTAATAAAATAACATTTCTTATGAAAATTTTATTTGTCGAGTATTAAACTGATACTAACATTTTAATGGGATTTATGCACATTAAAGTGATTTTTGAAAGGGAGGTTAATATGGGAGCTACGGCCAATTATGAACCAATCTTTCCCAACACGGATTTATGTTTACATAAGAATTATTAGAGCTAATTTTCATTAAAGTATTTTTATTTTTATGGTATTTATGAGTGTTAAAACTCCGTTCGGGGAGCTAGGTGAAATAATGAACCGATTAAGACCAATTTCCACAAGCTTCGTCCTTATGGAAAAATGTCATAAATTTATCTTTAAAATTACAATCTGTACTTTGCGCACACACTTTACATGAACAGCCAACTAGTAAGCCATTCGACCAGACAGAAATACGGACATGGATAAATTGACACAAAAAGTGATTATGAGTCTGAAGGTATACTTTAAAATGGAGGTAAGAAGATTTGCACAAACACATAATACCCCAACCATCTATGGTGGTGTGGGCTATATAAAAAAGTTGAATAGTTATCTTTATTCATTTAAAACATAAACGAATAGGAGTTTGGTACTTTTGTGAAATTCGGCTCTTTTAAATGGGTAAAAAATGTATTTTGGTACTTTGTTTGCCACCCTATCAGACTTTTAATCCAGTTAGCATTGAAATAAAATGTTCACTAAATTAACATCTTAGCCAAAATTTTACGAATAGAAGTTTGATGCTTTTAAAAAATTCGAGAGTTTAAAGGGTAAAAATCGTAATTTTTAAATTTATTCGTTGTTTTCCATATAAATTGACGAATTGAATTTTACGTTTGACATCGTGGGACAGGCCGTAAAGATAAATGTCCATAAGAGGCTAATATTTGAAAAGGTGGATGTTTGTGGTACTTTTTCGTTTTTCCAGTTGTACTTTTTGATTTTTTAATAATTAATAATTAATAAGAAATTTAAAATGTATGATAATAAGTGAATGGAAATTCATAAAAGGGAATTTTCTCATTCTCATGTGTACGATTTTGGTACTTTTTTTGTTCCCCTAATGATACTCTTTGAATTATATAAAATATTTAAGATAAACTTATATAACTAAAGATATATGGTCCTAAATATGGTAATATGGTATGGTAAATACATAAGCATGTATTTTTCTTTTTTGTTATGTTACTCCTCGAATCTTTTGTTATAATAATTAAATTTCGGACATGAAAATAAAGATATATGATTATGTGTTGAAAAAACAAAAGCGCTATTAGATCATATATAAAATAGAAATTATTTGGTACTTTTTCAACATTAGAAAGAAGAAATTGGTATCGAATTATTTAAAAAGTTTATAATTGTTGTTATAATTGAGTTAGGAATCACAGTATAATTTTCCATTTTTTTTTAGTAGTGCCTGATCGGGTTAAAAGTAATCTATACAAAAATAAAGGACAGGTTTGTAACGGGCCTGGGTGACGAGGAGTGGACTTTCAAACTTGGCCACCTCGGGTATGAAATCTTTTCAAAAAATTACCAAAATTTCATTTATGATTCGATTGAAAAACAATTTTGCAAAAAGATAGTCCAAAAATCGGTCAAAATTTTACTTTAATCCAAATATTTCTAAAAATAAAAGAGATGTAAGCGCATTTTTTGTATAGAATTTTAAGGACTATCTGTGTGCATAATAATAAATTTATTTTTGACGAATTTTAAAAAAAAAAGAAAAAAATGTCATATCCGAGTTGACCAACTTTGGAGGTCTACTCTTTGTCCCCTAGACTCTACGAACCTGTCCTCCTACAAATCAATTGCCATACACTCAGGATTGTCCATGTAAAATTTCATTCAAATACATCCAGCCGTTCTAAAGCTGCCGAATGATTCACAAAATATATTTTGTTTTGGGAGCACTGTGAGCTGGGAACATTGATATCTTATTTTCTATCCATATAAACTTGGATACCCTAATTTACACATATTAAGTAAATCAATACATGTGAAAGTTACATATACATATATGTATATATTTCACTGGAACGTAAGACTAATAAAATTATTAAATTGAAAATAATGCTGCATATAATAAATCCTATCAATAAAATAGCTACAAGTTTTTTTATATATTTAAATCTTTTCTGCTTTAAATAATATATCGTTTTTTTTTGTCTTTTGGCAAAATGGCAATAAAAATTCTAAAAATAAAATAAGCCAAAAAATAACTCTGTTAAGCAAAAATGTATATTTTACACATTTTTATGATCGATTTCTTATTTTATAAAGTACTTTACTTAAAGTAAATTATGAAGCTTTTTAAAGGTGTGAGAAAATTTTTTAAATTAAAATAATCTAAAGTAGTAATCAGTATATACATATACATAGTATGTATATAAGCAAATATTAAAAATTGCCTTGGGTAAAATTTTTTGTAGGAACCTTAAATATTAAGTAGGTAAATGTTTTTTTATTTTTTTTGTATTTCATATATTGAATTTTAAATTACACACTCTTCCTTCAAAAATAAGTTGTACCCTTATTCATCTTAAAATTTTTATTATCTTTGTTATTGTATATGTTTATAGTACTTATGATTATGAATGTAAAGACATAACATAAAATATATTGAATTTTTTGAAAAATGTGTTGAAAAATCCGTGCTAAAAATACGCATAGAATCTGGTAGACACATTTAATGTGTGCAAATAAATAATATCTTTGTCCTGTGACCTTTTTTTATCTCAATAATAAAGAAAAAGGTTTTTTTGCTTTATTATTATTGTTGTTGGTGGAAGCAATAACATAAGCATTAAATTTAAAGTACTGGTAAAGGTGATGTTATACATTTTACATAAAAATTTATTGTAATAAAGGTAAATATTTATATGAACCACAAATGAGAAAGTTTTTTTTTTTTTTTTTTTTGTAAGTGTAATAAGATAAGATCTACGTATAAGTAATTAATTTTAATTTTTGATTATTTCTTTATACAAGAAAAGGAAATTTTAGTATTTTTTAACTGTTAAAATATCACTTTTCAAATAATATCTCTTTAAAAACTATATTTTTCAAAGGTGTTGTATTATGTATTTTCTAAAAATTTGGCCTAACAAATGCAAAAGATTCATTACGTTATTTTATATCAACAAAATATATTTTATAGGTTTTTTACTTTTTCTTTTTTAAGCAATTAACACTTATGTATTATAAGATATTATCATTTCGATTGTTACTTTTTTGTAGTTTAAATTTAGTATTTTACAACTAAACCTTTAGATATTAATTTTTGTAAAAATTACTATAAATTAATATAATTGGGAATTTAATTTATATCTCGAAATGATTATCATAACGGTTATTGCAAAGAAGAAAATTTCATTAAATATTCTGCATTAAAATCTTAAAAAGATATTTATCTTCTTACACTAAACAGAGTAATATTTTGGAAATAAATATTTTGGAAATAAATCTGTAACCTCTGATTGGCTGGTTGGATTTGCATGTTATTGTTAAGTTTTGAAGGGGACCAAATATTCCTCTCAGGGGCAGAGCTAGAGAGGCTCAAAGTTGGGTACCTCTAACATAAAATTTTTTAATCGCTTTCCAAATGTTTGTTTCTCGTTCAATTTCAAATATTTTTATAGAATATTTTAGGGACCAATAAGACCATTCACATCCACAAAAGTACAATAGTTTTGGAATTTTCCGTGAGTTAATCAACTTTAAAGTGGCATAGTTTCGGCTTTATATTTTTCCATATAACGAAGAATTATATCAGCGATGTAATTTAGATGAAAAAATGTTTATACTTTTTCTGATTTTTTTAAAAATTATTAAAGATATCTTAACGAAATTTTCGGTGAATGTAGACTTTATCCCATAAAATGAGAAAGTGAACAAATCTAACAATTCCCAAAAAAACGCCGAAAATCACGAGTGTGGAGTGTAGATATTGATTGAACCCTTTTAACAACATATCACTTTTAATAACATATACCGATTCTTAAACTGCATACCGTTTGCATATAAAATGGGTCAAATTCGGTAGGGTTTGTACCTTGACTATTTGAGTTATTTGGCTTGCTTTTTATTTTGAAGTATTTTCTGTGAAGATACCTTTCAGAAAAGTATAAAATTATCATATACTGTTAAAGAAAATTCTATTTTAGAGAAAATAGAATGTAGACACTTTTTTGATAAAAAAAGTGGATTTTTTTGAAATTTTCAAATTTAAGATCGTTTATTTTTGGACTCGTTAAAGACATCGACTTGAAATGTTTCCTACAAAATAAATAATTTTGTTCTCTAATTAGCTATAGTAAAAATGAAATAAAATCGGTTGGAAATACTAGGATATATATGAAAAAACCTGGATCAAGAATATGCAAAATTGTGGTAGTTAAAACTTCAAACGCAAATAGCACAAAAACTATAAAAGATAAAACTTTTGAAATCGGACTAGAAACAAAAATTTAGCAAGCGATTAAAAAAATTGTATTGCTCAACATTGAACACTCCTCTGCTATACTAAATTTCATGCAATCAGAAGTCAATGAGAAGTTACAAATTCTGCCCCACTGTGTTGTGTAGCATACTTTAAGAATTTTCATTAATTCTTATTTTTTATACACTGACAGAAATATCTTGCTCATTAGATACATGCAAGGTAATAATGGTTCTTTTAATGTGTTGGTTGTATGATACAATTTTTCATTTTCAGTTTTCTGGTTTTAAGGGCAGGGCTATTGATAGCACTGTTGATAGAGCAAATGTTCTTCGATGGTCTTGTTTTAAATACAGATAAGTTGATGTTGATTTTTACAAACTGTTTGGTGATACTAAAGTAGGAGTTGCTGAGATTAGTAAGGATTAGTAAATTCTCTGTAATAAGTTTAGACATTTTGAGAATATTTTAATATTTTTGACTTTTCACAGTTTGTAAGGGCTTCCCCTAAAGGAAAAAAGCTTTAGGGGAAGCCCCTAGACGTTGAAATTAATGGAATTCCTGTCATTACTACATTTTTGTTAATTAAGTCATTTTGCAAAGAAATAATCTCTGCACCGGATGATGTTCCAATTGTTTCTAATAATAACTTTAAGGGTATGGTTATAAATCCTCTGGGAAAATTTTGTCACTGTCTAATGCATCTGCAGCTAAAACCTTTTAAGCTGTAGATTCTGCAGATTGTGTTTTAGTGGTAGTCCCGCTTCTAAAAAAGGAGATTTTGTCTTTAGATTTGCCCCTAAACTTCTGTTTGGCTTTTTGGTAAATTTTATTAGATCCATTTGTCCTGATGTTAATGTCTCTGACCTTATGGTGCAATAGTTTAACTTTATAAAGTCTAGGGGTATCTCCTCATTTAAGATAATTGCGCCGTTGAAATATTTTGATATTTTAGTTGGGATATATTACTGATGTGATGGAGTCCTAGTTAGAGAATTTATTCATCTTCCAAAAAAAAATAAAATGGGCTTCCTATCAATTTTATATTAAAATGTTCGAGGTTGGCAGATGTTTATAGCAAAAGTGTTCCAATTTTACTATACAAATTTTAATTTCAAAATTTAATTAACTGCCACCCATATGTGCATCCATACAAAAATTTTTATTATAAAATTTTTAATGAGGCTACAAATTTTATATTAAACATTTTTTTCTTATCTGATTTTAAATATGTTTATATATTTCTAAAGTGTATTTTTTACATCATACTAAACATTAATGTAGAATATTTTTACCTCGATAAATAAGATTTTATTTGAATTAATTTTTTGTATATAATTAAGTATTAAGGAAGAGAAATGTAAGCAAATGTTTCTGTAAAAAGTTCCTTAATATATTTTGTACGAATTTTTTTAGCGTTGTCTAGTGTACTTGTATAAGTTTGGAAGTTCATAATAATTTAACTTCGTCAATTTATATTTTTTCATTGATAAACTATTTATCTAAAAAATAAAATCATAATTTTCATTTAAACTTATGCCATAAGAATTAATAAATAATGAAGTTATTAAGTATTTCTTAAAAAATCTGTGTTTTTTTCTTTTTGACACAAATAACAGATTACTTTCTAAACTTTTTTTTATAATTTTATTTCCTCATCTAAAAGGTAAAATTTTAAAGTATTTAATATTGATACCCGTGTAAGGATTACAAGGAAAAACGGAAATTACTTTACTGTAAATAATTCAAAGTTAAGTATTTGCCAATGGAAACAAATACATATAAATATTTATGGGGAAAGTTTCAATAAATTTCTAACTTGTTCATAACGTATGAGTAATAAATAATTCTTCGGAAGTTTTAACATACTTATACGCTACAGTGACATTATTTTTTTTTGTTATTAACAGAATTCGTAATTGTGTGGCCTTCGCAGTAAATTATAAAAATAATTTCCTAGAATTTTTCATAAAAAATATTGTATAATTATGTTGATATCAGTGAAGTAAGTAAAATGAAATTAATGTTTATTTACAAATTCCTTATATTATTAAAATGTTATTCAACAATTTTTCCAGTTGTTTTTATTTCCTTTTTTTTTTGGTTTTTAATTTCATTTGTAATTAAATTGTATATTTTCCTGGATATTTATTTTTAAATATTTTCTTTTTCGCTGCTATTGATTTTGTTTAATTTTTGGTTTTATGTAAAGGGAAATAAGTGGAAGATTGTGTACAAATTGATGAGGTCTGAGAAGTGGGTAGAGGGGTGTTTGTAAGGATTTTTGCTCTTATTATCGAGCGTTATGATGATTTCTAAGGAAACTTTGATATTATGTTTTGTTATACAGCATTAGGCATTAGGAGAAGGTAGTTTTAAATACTCTAAAGTTTAAATAAATTTATTTAAATCAAATATCAATATATTGATATAAAAGTAATGTTGCTTAGGCTACTATCAAATCATAATACTTTATTTTTTATATAAAAAATCTTACTAAAGTAGGGTACAGTATCGATGAGTTTACATTAAAATATATTTTATTTATTTTACTTTCATTTCAAAAATGATAAATATGAAGAAAAATATCCTTACACCTTGTTTAATAACTTTCTAAAAATTTTTTTCTTTTATACAGATGAACCGTATCACCGTTCAGCAACAACAACAGCAACACCAATAACAAATACTAGGACAACAATTACACCAACTGGAGTAACGTTAGCTGCTGGAGCTATAACCGATAAAATACCCTCAGCTACAGAGGCATTTAATATGATGATGGCAAAACATAAACTCAAGGATAAGGATGTAAAAAAGGAAAAGAAAAAGAAACGACACAAAGAAAAATCAACAAAGGATGAGGGAATTCCAGCAAAAGATTTTAATTTAAAAACAAATAAAAATAAAGATAAAGAAAAGGTGGATAAACAACACCACCATCAGCAACAACAAAAGCCTGAATTGAATGGTAATATTATCAAGGACAATGACAATGAACAGGAAATTGAAATGCAAATATTGTGGTTGGAAAAAATTTACACTCTTAATAAACAACTACAAAAGGAAGAAGAGCTGGCAGCTAAATTGCATGCTAAAGTACGCAAACATCAGCTGAGAAAGGCTCAACAGACACAACATGAAGTACAAATGGAAATTGATAAACTTGATAATAATTTGGCCTTACAGTGTGGTGATATACGTAAAGTGGAAGCTAACTTAATGCAAACAAATGAACAATTACAAAAGAAATTACTGATTTTAGAAAGACTTAGTATAGAGTACTTGCAAGAACAACAACACCAACAGGAAAAGGATAACCATAACAACACGGAAGCTTTAAAGGATAATGTCGATAGGCAAACAAAAGATACAGAAAATCCGCTTAAAAATGATACCAATACTTTACTAACAAACCTGGTTAAATCTATAGATATACAAAAATTATCCTTAAATAATATTAAATCAAAAGAAGAAGTAATAAAATTAGAAAAGATTATAGCCAAACCAAGTATAGAAATGAAAGAAGCTAAAAATACTTTAACAACTACGGCAGCAATAAGCGAGCATAATAATCCTTTAAGAGTAAATATGAAAACAACAGCATTGCCTCCAGTGAATCAGTATCTTAATCAGAGATTTTCAAATGATATTAGAGTGAATACCATGAATGATACTTCAAATTCAACGAATCGAAATATAAGCATTACAGTTACAAATAATCAAACACCACAGATACAGCAACAAGAGCAGCAGCAGCAACATACAATTCAGCAACAACTAATAAATCCCCCTTCTACAGCACACACTTTGCAGAATGAAATGTCCTTGTCTAACAACGATACAGTGTCAACGTCATGTATGGTTGTTGATAAAAATATGTTGTCATCATTACATGTACAAAATGCCAAAACCATTAAGAAACAAATGTTTCATACACAAACAACAACACAACCAACAGCAGTAACATCACTAATAGGAAAAGTACCAGTTATATCTTCATCATCACAACTAGTAACAACATCACATCATCCACAGCAACAGCCACATCCACCAGCATCAGCACTACCACCACCAATACCATCTATAGTAACAAATGCATTCCCTAAACAACAATTTCAACATATTTTACAACAACACATGCCAATGGCATCTACATTTCTAACCTCAAGGCCACAAAATTCACACCAAATATCAGCTACAAATATTGTTTTAGTACAACAACCTTCCTCTTCTACTAATGCTGCTGCTGCTACTACTACCACTGTCATTCCTCCCTACTCTCCCACTTCTAATCTAACAATATCGTCATCATCATCATTAACGTCATCATCATTAGCATCAGCAACAGTATCCGTATTGAAAACTCCACAACCACCCACCTCAGTATCTCCTTCACCCTCTATAATGGCCATGAATACAGTGGATATAAGTCAATTGGGTACATTGGTCTAGCGCGTACATGTCCTGGCCAGTGTTTGTTTGTTAGTATGTTGACTTATTGTGAGCCTTAGAGAAGTCTCTATGTAATTAAGTAATTTATGTATTTAATATTTTCTCTAGAATTTAAGTAAAATTTAAACATTACTAAAAGCTTAAGTTGTAAAGAGAATTTTATACGTATGTAGGTGTGTAAATTTAATTTTATAATGTAAAAGTTTTCTATTTTTGTTTGATTGTATTATGAGAGACTAAATTTAAATGCAAAGGAAGAGAAATGATATTTAAAAAAATAAAAAAAAGAATAAAAATTAAAGTCTGTCATCGCATTAAGAGAACTGCTAAGTAGAATATGAGCTAGTCACTAATATTTTTTGAAAATCTTTTGAAATTTTATAAAATATATAATATACTCAGCAAAAACTTTGGTTGCAAAGTAATGAGTTAAGAAGCTAATATAATGGCTTTACACTACTTACACATTACTGAATAATGCATTATTTTCATGTCATTACTCAGATGTCATTAGAAGAACTAATTACTTTTAAGTTGTTTAATAACTTCTTGATTTTAAAATAGTTAAAACAAAAGGAATTAGTTGTTTTTTTTTTTTTTTTTAATTTTATTAAAAATATTACAAAGAAATCATACATTAAATAATGTTTGAAATAAATAGATACATGATTTATGCTTCAATTAATATACATACCTGAAAAGTTCTCTTCCGCATATTCTCAGTTCGTGCCACAGGCGAATTAAAATACTGCACTATGATTCCTGAAAGTGATTGCACTTCATGTAAACAGAATTATGGTTCCACTCTTGCTTGGAGTAGTTTCATCTCAAGTTCTGCTCCTCTCAGATGTCCCAGACAGAAAATGTTCAAGATTTTAATCCGTTTTAGGGTTCCGAATGCAACTAATGAAATATTCTTATCTTTATGTAGAACAAATTTAGAAAATACAAAAAAATATATATTTCACATCTTTTGTTAATAAAATTGTTAATTGCATTGGAATTTAATTATATTATTTATTAATATAATTAACTTTTTAATTGGATTGAAATAATTTTTTTGCAGCTTTAAAAAAATATAAGGAAATTGAAAGATTTATCTATAAAAATATAAAAATAAAAAAAAAAAAAATTAAACAAGAGCGAATGTTATATTCGGCTCGGACGAATCTATTATACCTACCATCAAGTTTTTCAAATTTTACATTATATGGAAGGTGAGCCATAAAGTGTGCGGACCGTGCCTTTTTTTGGTTTCCAAGTTTATATCGACCTTCAAACTATACGTACAAAATTTCGTTATC
>MINK01180915.1:276-10842 GCA_001735545.1 Phormia regina
AAAAATAAAAAATACTAATACAGAATATTATGTCGATACTAAGATTCACATGTATTTATGCACTTTTTGGTGATTCCCGATATTGGGCCTTATATGAGAGCTATGGTCAATTTTGGACTGATCTTCATGAAATTTTACACTGTCACTTATATCAATATTATATGTATCGAATATTAAATTTATATTAACATTTTTGTAGGATTTACGCAAGTTAAAGTTATTCGAAGGAGGAGTTCATATGGGAGCTATGATAAATTATGGACCGATCTTCATGAAATATGGTACATTGATTTATGCTTACCTAATGTTAAATTTCCTTAAAATATTTAAATTTTTAGGTATTTTCGAGTGTCAAAACTCTATTCCGGGAGAATATTTGTATGGGGACTAGGAGAAATAATGGGCCGATCATGACCAAAATCAATATCTATATTATTTATAAATTTGCAACCTGTACTTTGTGCACAAGTTTAACATGACCAACCAACCAACTAGACGGACGGATATGGTTAAATCGACTGTATACTTTAAAATCGGTGTAGGAAGATTTTTCTCTGTGTTACAATATTTGTAGAAATACATAATACCCCAACAACCTATGTTGGTGTAGGGTATAATCATTGGAAGAAACCAAAAGTATAACGAGTGCAGGTTATTTTCATGGATTCTGAAACTTATTGTAGAACAAATAAAATTTTCCACGTATTTTTAGACAATTGTTGATTTAGATCGGAACAGTAAGTATAGTATTCGATCAATACAAATATAATATAATTAAATTTGATTCCTATTCTTATATTTTTACATCAGTAGTTTTTATATGAATTTTGTATAAAAATATGCATATTTTCATAAGCTTTTCATTGATATAAAATATTTAGGACTTTTATTAAATACTTGAAATAGTAAAGGCATTTGTTTACAACTTTATTTGGACCTGGTTTTAAATTTGTTGATGTCATTAAATGCATCCTTCTAAAACTCACAAAAGGATTTATATTTCGATCCAGTTCATGTTAGGACGAAAATTGTTTAATACAATGAATTAAATTTTTGTTTGAATAGGGAGCACCGGTACCTCAATTTCTCTTTACATAAACGGTGGCACAGTAATACATATATATTTGAAGAACTATTACAGCTAAATTCTTCAGAATTAGGTATAAGAAAAGACATAGTCGACAATATGATACCCTAAACCATAATTTACATAAAAATTCGTTGAGGGCTCTTATTTTTTTCTAAGTTCATCGATACCAATATTTGTATGAATTTATTCACTTAGGGTGATTCCCGAAAGTGAGCCTTATATAATGGATATGGTAAATTATGAACTAATCTTCGTAAAATTTGGCACTATCATTTAAATTTATATAAAACTTTTTTGTATTGAATATTAACTTGATACTATTTCTGAAGAGGTCAATAGCAGATCGATCTTCATGGAATTCAGCTCAAAATTTTAGAAACATATGGAACTTAAATGCGCTTAATTACAAAAAATCTATATATTTTTAAAATTGACACCTGCAAATTGATTACAAGGTTTACATGGTCCTACAGACGGTCAGACGTACATACATCGTTAAATAGGTATAAATTAAGGTGGCTCTTTCTCCACTAATTGCAAACATTAGCACTAATGTATAATAACCTCCCCAACTACGATGGTGAAGGGTAGAAAAAATTGGATTTATTTTTTTATAAAATCTGTACTTTCGTTGCAGTTTGCATTGAAAACTGTTTAGTACCACATTGATCTAAATAGGATAGACTGGGGAGCATTTGTCACTCTGTTTTGCGTAAAATGGTATATCTTTAAATCGGTTTAAGATATTAATAATGTTTCTTTAGAAATAAAAAGCCTTGTTATGTTGACTTATATTTAAGCCTTTTTGTTCCTGAATATCTTCATGTTAAGTTTATTTTTATTATGAATTTGTGAAGTGACCAAAAACGTCGTAACAATTCGCCAAGTTATGGAGACAGAAATGTTTTCCTGTAAATGACGATTTCTTTAATATTTTATATTAACACAACATTTGAAAAAATACTTAAAAATTAATATGTTTCATTGAATTTTATATAAAATAAATTAAAATTCAATTAACAATGGCGTAGATTTTGCCTCAGAAAATACTCCCAGGAGGAGTATTGCTCTTAACCCTCCGTCATGAACATGTTACGATAGTCACGTACGTAGCGCATGTTTCTGGCCAGATACATTATGCTATTTTAGTGATAATATTACATTTTTACCTAACAATATTTGTAGAGGGTACCTTGAGGATTAGAAATATTTAAATCACAGTTAAATTCGTAAAATATCTGTCCAGATACATATGCATGACGGAGCTTTAAGTGGTAATTTTTCTCACTCTTTAAAGGGATTTATTAAAACATATGTTGGGAATTCTTGTACTTTACTATCAGGTTTATAAGATTGTCAAAAATGATTGATTAATTCCAAAAAATGTTAAAGTTATCACAGAAAACATCCACAGAGAAATATTTAGTAGAGTGTTGAAAAAATAACAGTTAATCACCTTTTCTCCGATTAAATACATTTTGACATTTTTTTAATTTTAATAGATCAAAGATCTTTGATTGGGGTAAATTATTAAAATAAAAAAATTGCTTGGTTTTCAAGATAATTGTCAAAACTAAATGTAACCCTATGATTTATAATAAATTTTTTCTACAAGCAGAGAATTTAAAGCTTATACCTGGTCACCTTAAACTGCTCCAAAAACATAACTACATTAAATTCCCTTTTCATTACTCTCACTTACATGTGATTTATATTAGTTGCTACTGTTTCAAATTTGCTACTATGAATCCCGTTTACTAACTACAATTAAACCAACCAAAATTACTACAGTTACAGTTATTTCTTTATTAATATATTTTTGTTTTCATATTACTTTCATTCATAAGTAAATACTTAACTCTCCATAAAATATTTCTCTCCCTACTCATAAATATTTTAAGCTCAATTTCATTTGAAAATACTCTCCAGTAAATAGCTACTCTTTATAAAAAGTCGAAATATAATATTAATTTGTTTTCTGAAGAGGTCTTAAACGTTCAAATATTATTTTGGCCATTTATTTGCTTTTGGTATTTGTCATGGTTTTGCCAAAGGCTGTTAGTGTTTTGCTAAATAAAATAAAATAAACCAAACTGAAGAATTGTAGTGAAATAAAGACGAAACTGTCATAAAAAAATAATAATAATTTCTTTTTCATTTTTTTGTTATTTTTTATCTATATTTGTCTATTGCTGGGTTTAACTCACGATTTTCTTTTTTTGCCCTAACAAATAAGAAAAATTAAAAAAAAAAAATGGAAAAAATATTGGAAAATTCCATTTTTCAATGATGGTTGTTTTATGGTTGTTGTTGTTTTTTTTTACGTTTGCAAAGGAAACGCTAAAATTAAGCTAAAAACAATAGATAAAGATTCGTGATCATGTAATTTTCGATTATAAACTATGGTTTATTTGTTGTTTTTATCTGGTGATTTTGTTTAAAGAAATTTTTTTTGTTTGATTTCTTCTTGCATGGTTAATAATAAAGTTAAGAAATATGTAAATTAAATGGAACGTGATATAATAATCTATGTTTGTTGTTTTGCCTGCTTTAAATCTGTCATAATAGAAAAAAAATCATAATAAGAAAATAATAAATAATCAGGCAATAAATATTAAAATTGGGATCAAAAGATATTCATAATTGAACTCACAAGCCTTTTGAAAGCTCCTGAAGTAGAAATGTGATAAATTGATTTTTTTTTTGTTTTCATGATAAAAAAGGAAGCTATAAAGTTGGTGTGTGTGTGTGTGCAAAATAAATATTTTTTTAATATGAAATTAAAATTTATTTAAAGGAATCAAATTAAAAAATATTACCCATTTGTATTTGTACATAAATCTGAATTTTCTTTAGTTCAAATAATTAGAGATCTTTTTCTAAATACATTTTATGATTTAACTTGTATATTATTTTTTATTAAGATTTTTCTCGGGAATAAATAATTTAGTTTAAAGATATTAATAAAATAAAAATTTAATCCGAGTTTGGTACTCATTTACCTCCCTAACTCACTTAAAATTTTAAATATTAAAGTATCAAGTAAAAGCTGTTAATGGCGCATTTATAAAAATAAAAAAAATAAAAACTTTTTATATTTTGTAATTTTTAGTACAAAAATTTATTTTCAAGACATTTTTTCTTAATATTTTGCCGCGCGGAGAAACTTTTAACTCTGTGATATGTCTAAAAACGGCTTCGGTAACGTAATTTTTCCGATTTATTCGACTCTTTTTATTATTTTATAAAGAAATTCAATTTTTAAAGTCCTATAACTTTGAAAATATTTAATTGCGATCAAAAATTGTTATATCGTTATTTTCTGCGATAAAAGTACTATCAATGGCGAAAAAATCAAATAAATTGGGGCTGTGTTAGGGAGGTATATTTATGTCCAAATTTTGAATTTAGGACAGGGTGGTCCTACCAAAGGGTCAAAAGCAAAATTAAAGGTTTTAATAAGTTTGAAAACTTTTGAAAAAACACTAAAACCGATAAAATGAAACTTGAAACATCGTATGAAAGGAGGAGTTAGACTTTCCAAAATCTTGTTAGTGGGAGTCTGTAGCTGCAGCAAGGGCTCTGTTACAGTGGTCAAAAGTTGACTACGCTCGAGAGTGCAAAAATATATCGGGGCTATAAACTTTACAAACCGATTTGAAATATTTTTAAATTGCCCAAAAAGTAACTTTAATATATTTAACTTTTTTAAAAAAATTATTCAAAAAGAAAAATATTTTTGAAATCATTTTTCTAAAAACGTGACCCCAAAGAAAAAGGGTTTAAGTCTAGTTTTGAAAGTTCTGAATGTTCACATCCCTACATCAAGTAGAATTTTTTGTGTCTGTAAAAACCAAATTTATTGTTGATTTTGGTACTTCTGTGAATTAAACTATAAAGATAATGTGTTTTTAAAGGTTCTATTAACCAAAAATTATTCCAGCCTAAGTGGTAAACATTAGTCCACACGTGACAAATTTTTTCGAAAATACCCAATTTTCATTAAAACAACTTCGACTCCAAAAATATATAGTGTAAAGTTAAGTTATAGTAAAGTAAGTATCACTAAAATAGGTTCAGTGGTTTTCAAAATTCCAGACTTTTACCGATTTATTTTGCTTTTAGCAACACTGTGCGATGTCGTAAAAAAAACGTTTCGAACAGTTTGGTATGGAAAAAACAAATAAAATTAAAACCCTTTGTTATTGTTTATCATATATTTCATATTGGGAATAGACAGTTATTACAAAAGACGATAAAGAAACGCTAAATATTAATTTTTATTATAGTAATTTTTTACTTACACTTTGAACTATGGACATATTTGTTGTTACAAAACTAACAGAAAAAAAACTACTTTGAATATATAAAGGATTATATTCATGCTAGTGTTTGCGTTTTTAATTTTTTTTTATGTATTTATTGATTTTACTAAAGTATCTTTCCTGTTTCGATTTTCCTTAAAATATTTGTATATCTTTGCCTGATAAACTATTACTCGAATTTTAATAAAATTGCAAACGAAAAATTTGATTAAACTTTAGCAGAATACCCGACTCCTCATGCTTTAGCGAACTCTTAAAGAAATTTGTATTCTATATTTAAAAAAAAATCCAAATTGGTCCTATCAAATAATGGTCAAAGAATTCAAATGTCTGTTGTTTCCTAAACCGAAAAAATCTAAACAAAGAATTTTTGTGCACAAAAAATCTCTTCCTTTCATAAGAAGCACATGGAGTGGTAAACAAAACATAATCATTTTTCACAGTTTTTTACCAAGAGTCAATTCTCTAAAATTATCTAGAGCAAAGATGTAAAGAGATATAAGACTTTTGTTAAAAAGAGGTATTGAAGAGGAAACCAAGAGGTGCACCTTACATATCCGATAGATTTAAAAAAAAAAATGGAACAGAATATTTCAAAAAAAGTGACTGAAAGAACCATCAAAACCTTAAATGACAGGGTTACGATCGTGTGTAGCGAAAAAAAGGTTCTACAAGTTTTTAATTTTTTTGGTTAGAATAATAAAATTAATTTTTTCTAAATTTAATCTGTAGTTTCTCTAAGAGTAAATAGAAACACGGTTCAAAACTAGTCACGTAACATGTTGTCAGGGACTAAGTGACCGGTTCCAGTTCCGGAAATTTTATAATGAGAAGAACCTTACTTTTACAATGGGATTGTCATTGGGAGGTGGCTAATTAACCACTTGGGACAAATCATCATAAATTTGTATGTGCAACTATTTTTGTTCCTTATCGATTTTTTGTGCGTGCAGAGAATGATAATGGATATGGTTTACCCGAAAACACCCGTAAATTAAAAATCTCAATGTTATATAAATTTAATTTCATCTGATCTTTAAAGTTCTAGTAGTTCGCGATTCCATTGCAATGTCAAAAAGGGGTCGCAAAGCAATATCTTGTGAGAACATCTGTTTTATAGTCTTCGTTAAGCACTCAGCCTCTGATTGTTATTTCGCGCTAGTTGCTAAAAGCATGTTATAAATTGACTCTCAACTGTTAAAAAATGACGGCTTTTTGTGTCAACTGGTTCTCAATTGGAACTTTAGTGACGAATTAGGTGTCAATTGGTACTCAACCGGTACTAGGGGACCGATTCATTAATACAATTGACACAAATTTTTCGCAGGGATACTATCAATTAAACAAAAGAACGATGAGAACTCTAGGATCAACAATTTCCAAATTATTGAATTTTATATATTTTAATATTTTTTCTTAATAAAAATTTCAATTTTGTCAAATCTATAATGACGGAAGTTAAATCCTGAAGCTTGATTTTTTTTTTTTTTTTGGTTATGGGAAATTTTCTAGGCAAAAAAAGAATCTGATAAATATGTCGAATTTGCTAGAGCGCAACATCAATACAAAAATCCACTTCATGCACTTGCATTTAGTATGATTTTCACAAAATCTGGGTGAATAATATAGTTTTAAAATTGAAAAGTGAATCCAAGTGCATTATAATAAATCCCCTATATTCTTCATTAACATCAGATGAGTCCCGTATTGCCAGTGGATATTTTTAAAAATACCTACACTTGATGAAGAAAAAAATGGATTTTTTCTAATTATAGAAAAATTTTCCCCTACAAAAAATTCCTACACATTTTAATACCAAGTGCAGAAAAAAATACTTCAAAATTAAAAATATAAATTATGTTTTTACTAAGTTATAATTATGTTATGGAAATATATCTCTTCCTATAACTAAACCAATTATGGAGGACTGAAAATTTTGCTATAGAAAATAATAATTATTTTTTAAATTACAGTGCGATTTTTATTTCTTAACTTAATTGGCGATAAATTATCTGACATTCAAATCATATAACAAGACCGTGTATTATGTTTTTATTTTAAAATTATACAAGTAAAAGCATACATAGTAAATTTGCTTTTTAAATTCTTAAGTTTTTTTTTTTCTGTTTTGGAATTTTTGTTAAAATTTTTCCACAAACTCATTTCTTTTATTGTCATTTATGTACCCTTAATGTTATGTAATCATCGTCATCAAGCACTTACGTTACTATATTCATCCTTTCAAGGTGAAATCGCCCAAATACAAAAAAAGCACCTTTAATATAAAAAAAAAACTACAAGAAATATAAGCGGAAATTCAATGACTAAAACTTGTTTAACATTTTATTACTTCTTCTTCATCTTCTGCTTATTTTCTTTTTATTTACAAATCTTGTTGTTATTTTTTTCTGTTTTGGCTTAAAGATGCAAACGAGACTTGTTGTTGTTATGTTGATTTTAATCTTCAACATGCAGTTGAAAGTTTAAATAACAATAGCAACAACGAAGTGGAGGTGGTTTACGCAAAATATTTTAAAAAAGAGAAAAAAACGAATAATAAGAAGCAAAAATATCAAGCAAATAGCAAACAGAATTAAAAATTTATACAAGTTGTTTGTAACTAACCAACTCTTAAATGCAATCGATGTCATTAAAGTAATTAAATTAAATTAAAAGATTAAAGAAATTGAAGATAAAAACTGAAAAAAAAAATTAAATACAATTTTACTTATTGAAATGATGCATGTTATTGTGTCATTTAAGAGTTTTTAAATGTAAATATTTTAGTTTTATTTATATAAATTTTTATTAAATATTTTTAGCGAAATGTTTTGCTATTAAATTGTCTGTTCAGGCGATTTTAAAGTTTAAGAAATAGTTGGTTTAATTAAGTTATAAAATTATAAAGAAAATCATACACATTAATTATTAAAGAGTGATTCCATGTTAAAACGGATAGCAATCGGATTTAGCATCTCCGATTTCAATAAAATTCGCTACATGCATTAACCATTGCAAGGGGTTTCGAACCATGAAATTTCAGATCCATATTTCTTCCCGGTATGGAAATATGACGGTTTAAAAAATGAAAAAGTATTAAGAACTTTACAAATGAATATCTATTTAACTACTAATAACTTCTTAAATATACATTGTTGATCTTTAGTTGTTGTTCCTTATTATAGACAAAGATATTAACTTTATAACTTTATCTTGAATTCAAAAGTTCAAAGGTCAAAGTTAGAGATAAAAAAAAATTAAAACTATTATATTTCAAAATTCTTAAAAAATTATATATGGGTGACAAAAATTTTCTCTATAAGGTTATAAAATTTTAAGTTGGAGACATATTTAGTTTAGGAGTTATGGACCAAAATAATTACAAATTATTTATAACCCTAAGCTGCTAAAAACTAGAATTGAAATTTCAAGATCGAAAGTTTAAATGTCAAAATGAGACTTACAAGAAATAAACCATTATATCTCCAAAAACGATATCTTTAAAAAGTTAAAAAAAAAATATATAATATCAATATAACTGTACTTTACATTTGTGCAAAATTCCATGTTAGACACTCATTTAATTTAGAAGTTATGTAAAAAAATTTGAACTGAAATCAAATTTTGTATATAAAATTTTAATTTATTTTTTTAAGTGCTATTTTAAATTTTATGTTTTAACTCATAACTTCTAAACCAATGGAGCCTCAAATTTATTGGCACAAATATGGAGAAGGCTTTCATAATCAATACACGTATTTTTTTAACGATTTTAAAATAACGTTTTTGGAGATATTAAGCTTTAATCTTTATATTATCAATTTTGACCTTTGAACTTTCGAAGTTTATAAATATTTTACTTGTCCTTTTAGAGTCCATGAGTTTTGTACAATGTATACTTTAAAAGTTATGAGCAATAAAATGGGATTACTTTGGGGAAAAATTCAACCGCTTTTTGATTTTTGAAATGACATATTTTTGGACCAGGAGGATTCTTTAATCAGAAAAATTTTGATTTGAGTAACATTTGATATACCTAATATCTTTAGCGAATTTAATTGAAATCGGAGATATCATATTCGAAAATGTCTTATTTCTTTTGTCCGTTTTGATATGGAATCACTCTTATCAGGCGCGGATCCAACTCAAGCTTTTGGGAGAGGAAAATAGAAAGCTTTTAAGTATTTTCACAAATTTTATGGTCTAGTATGAATTATTCATTTAGAGTTTTCATTTAGGGAAGGCAAATTTTCCTTTTTCCCTCCCCATGGATCCGCGCCTGACTCTTATACTTTTTCTGTATTTTTGCCTGTTATAAAATCTTTACTAATAGAGTTATCTTAACAAAATTTTTGGTGAATATAGACATTAGAGAATGTGCCAAAAATCCAAAATTTATTAATTTTTCACATTTTCGGCTATCTGAGGTCACGTAGATTTGGAAAGAAAACTTTCAACAATATATTATAAATTTTTAATTGACATTCCGTTTGCCGGTTTGTTCTTTGTAATTTTCAAAATGTAGACTCAATTCAAAACTTTCTTTTAATATGAGCCAATTACGAGAGGGCGTATACCTTAAGCTCTAGAGTTTTTGGAATTGTTTTATATTTTTAAGTTATGTCTGTGAAGATACATTTCAAAAAGTATAAAATTATTATATATTGTTAAAGAAAATTTTATATTAGAGAGAAATAGAAATCATAATTTTTGCAATTTTTAAATAATTTATTTTTAGACTCGGCACATATATCGGCTAGAAATTATTTTATTCAAAAGCTAATTTAGTTTGTTTTACTAGTTAAAAGAAGACTATTAGAATCGCTTGGAAATACTAGGATATATATAAACGAGAGCAGAAGGAATAGTCGCTCAAGGCCGACCATATGATACCCTACACCATTGCCTATGTGTACCAAAATTCGGAAAGGAAATTTTCGGAAAGGAGCCAATTATGGACCTATACTTGTATTAAGTGGAAAATAAAAACAGAATATTACGTCGACACTAAGATTCACAAGCATTAATGCACTTTTGGTTTCCCGAAATTGGATCTTATATGGGAGCTATGGTCAATTATGGACCGATCTTCATGAAATTTTGCACTGTCACTAATACTTATATAAATGTTATATGTGTCGAATATTAAAT